>MU836997.1:132662-196838 GCA_029603245.1 Rhizopogon salebrosus TDB-379 | reverse complement strand
TAACGATTGGCACGCCGAATCCGTGTGAATAATGATTGTCACGTGCAACCGGCATAGAATCCGCCCTGCACACTTGCTATGTTTGAATGGCACCCAGAAACCAGCGCCAACAGTCAAAAGCATTTTTTTATCCGTCAAGTGATACTGCAACTTACCGTGACCTGCTACTTTTCGAAGAGCGCCTCAAGAGTAATGCCGCTCAGCTTCAACGCCGAAAGTCCAGATATCAGCGTATGTTTTCACAATATATATATGCTGCTCGAGACGCTGATGTATTTATCCAGTATTTCTACTCCACCTTCTGATAGCTATTGCGTTCCTTCTCTCCGAGGTCCTTCTTCAAACGTCCTTCCTAGACATACCCTATACCAATATTCTACGCAAAATACTTCCGAACGTATATGGTGGTGCTGAGGACTTGAAGCCCCACCCATATTTTGCATCAGGGCTTCTTTTCGTACTTGTAACTGCCCTCCTTCTCTTCTTCGCCAGCGGGATGTATGCTGAGAAAATTGCATATGCGAATAGGTCAGCCCTTCATACAATGTCTCCATCGCTCAGAAGGTTCAGTAACAGAACCACAGATATGTTCCTCATGCGAATAAAGCCCTTCGGAATTTCAATATGTACCTGAATGTCCGACGTCCTCCTCTGCGCTCCACGTTCTCCATCAGCCCGTTTTCCTTCCTTTCCTACCGACCTACACAGCCCCACGCGCCATCCCCGACACCGCGCCCATCTCATGCACCAGCTCCTATGGCACCTATCCCACCCGCAAATAATCCACGGGGCGAACTCATTTTCTCTTCTCGCGTTGATCGGGGGTTTAGGGAGAGCTACGAAAGGTATCGAGCTGCGTTCGAAAGAAAACGTGACGAAAGAGAGCGTGATGAAAGAGGAAAAACATGGATGGGATGGTTTGTGAACAAGATGCCGTGGAACCAGCCGCAGATCGTCCCACCTCTTTTAGTCGCTCCTTCACGAACTGCTTCCGGGCGAGGGCAGGGGAGCGTTATAGGTACCCCAATTGGGTACAGGAGGTCAAGTCCTATGCTAAGGCCAGGGACGAAAGACGTCTATGCGAAGATTGTTGACTAGTCACTGCATTGTCAATTAGTTATAAGCTATCACTTTTTCAGATGCCTTGGTTTACGCCTCAAGCAGACCCTTAGGCTCCAGGCAATTGGTATGCTACAAAACTTATCGGTTGTGAAGCTGTGCTCAAAGGTCGAAACAGAGCACAGTCCGACTTCGAAATTGCAGCTAAGAATACATTTTAAGAGAACGTTCCCTAGTTCATTAATGCGAAATTTCCTGATAATGCTCTGCGGAGTCTCTTCGGGGTAGGCTAAGGGGACTTTCATCGTGCAAGTCTCATGTTGACATGGTGATGTGGTCATTATCTGAGGTGGGTAAGGGTTACTTAGTAACATTGTTGAGTTTCACTGCTTGACGGAGAGAAATTTGCAGCATGGAAAGAGCGACTTCTCAGGCAGACCTTCTAGGGACTTTCACCGGTCTAGAAGGGACAACGACTTGCGGTCCTGTTGCGCCTAAATGGAAGATCGCATTGATTCGACTTGTGGCGAGTGTGGCGATATTCGGGGGCTTCTGAGCAGAGATCATAAAGCGATTCCCCACTTACCCTATTTCTGAAGGCTGACAGCTTGTCAAGCAATACGTCATCTGATCGGGTACATAGATGGGGTAGCATGCGGACAAACTACGCATGCGGGGTCGTGGTGATGAAGGGCCTCCCCTGGCTCCCGCGATAGACTCTTGCATTACCTTTTGAACGCATGTTACGTAAGAAACCAACCTAAAACCCACGCATCTTTGATCACGTTCAGACTAGATCTGAGTTGCTGTCCATCGACGTCCATCTCCGAGTTAAATATCTATCTATGCCTTACAGCCATCACTCTCACTCTGGCCAGTTCTGTAGGCATGCCCTCGGATCCTTAGAAGAAGTTGTGTCGGAAGCCATCAAACAACGTTTCGAAGTTTATGGTTTGACAGAACATGTTCCCCGCTACAGACTGGAAGACTTGTACCCAGAGGAGGTAGTTTCTCCTCCTTCGACCAGTTCTACATCTAAACGCTTCTGTCAGAGGGCACTGTCTCTTGGTGACCTGTCCGATCAGTTCACGACATTTCTCAACGAAGCTCATCGATTGAAGGAGCTTTATGCCCCTCACATCACCTTATTGGTCGGACTCGAGACAGAGTATATTACCGATGATGACCTTGATCATCTTCGCAAGCTTCTAAAGGATAACGAGAAGCGCATCGATTATATCGTCGGATCCGTGCATCACGTCAGCAGTATCCCCATCGACTTTGATCGTGTCACATATGAAAAAGCTTTGGCCAACTTTTCTGATGAAGAGGGTGTTCATATTCTCGGAAACCATCAGATGGAACAATTTCTATCTGTATACTTCGATGCACAGCATAAATTGATACGGCACTTTCAACCGGAAATTATAGGCCATCTCGATTTATGCAGACTTTACACCCCTTCCCTCGATCTCAAGCAGTACCCCATTGCCTGGGGCAAGTTAGTCAGGAACATCGAGGAAGCTATAAACTACGGAGCACTGTTTGAAATCAATTCTGCCGCATTAAAGAAGGAGGGGTGGACTTCGCCGTACCCTGGGAAAGATGTAGTAGCGGTCAGTATAAGGCATCATGCTGGATCATTGTTGCTTTCTTACTGTGCTTAGCTTATCCAGGAGAAAAATGGACGATTCGCTTTGTCAGATGACAGTCATGGACCGCGGACTGTCGGTCAATATTATCTGCATGTGGCAGACTACCTCATGCAGTCGGGGATTACTGAACTTTGGCATCTGGACCATTCATCAGAGCCAAATCACAAAGGGAGGTACACCTCTCCCAGGCGAGTTGAAGGTGATTGGCGGCTTCACGCGTTCTGGAATGCATGTCGGGAAGGTAAAAAGGTTAACGGACACTGCGGAACGCCTTCTCAACCTTAAATAAGAAATGGCTTTGGCGACAGAAAGTTTCATCATAGAAATGCGCTTTGTGGTGGTCGAAGTACACATCGATATTTACTCTCCAAGATCGAGCGTGCGGTCAATCATGCTTCGTGCCATATATGTCAACGCTACGTTTTCCTTGGCATGGACTATCCAATTCCTGACCGCAAGTCAGCTGACGACGATGCCTGAACCGGAGCACATGCCTTTGAATTCCATTACGGTGTGCAGTGTTTTATGTGAGTAAGTGATTAGGAGTTTCGGCTGAAGACTCTCGTCCCCCGGTATCAATTAATTTCCTCATACGCTGCTTCAAACCAAGGGCATTGATCTCGCACACGTAAAGAGGTTGCATCATGGACAGACACTTAACACACTTTAGGATGGCCACGATGCCACACCTGAGGTCACCAGCATTTTTACGCCCGTACCCAATAGCTGGATGACATATTCAAGCTCAGGACGGTTGGCTTTTCACTTCAACGCCCAAGTTCTCAGGATCTCGATTCTTCCCTTGAACCCGCGATCCTCGTCGTGTCATCAGCTCAATCTCAGATGTGGGTCAGCCATGATGCCGAAGATAAGATTCGACGAGTCTTACCATCATGTGCTCGCGTTTCACATGTTTTCGATGCCAGATGTTGAGCGTGTCAAAGGTTAATGCCCCAACTTCGGAATACATACCCCGCATTCACTTGGACATCACTCAACCCCGCAGTCGTCAGTCTAGCCTTTTTGCGAGAATTTTTTCTCGGTGATCATTCATTCATCTTTTGATTGCGTGGAGGGGACGTACAGCGGCATGATTTAAAGGGTCGCGAACAGAGTATCCTCAGCTTAACGACCCCACTCCTCTCAGAAATCTTACATGTACGGACGACACAAATGCTTTCGTCTGACTGTACTGACTTGGGCTACAGACAACATGTGTCACCGTCAGGTTCAGTGCGCTAGACACGGTTGCGGTCACGAAGAACCTATTGGTGAAGCAAAGGTTAGTTATACACAGTGTATTCGTAACACCTTTGGAGTTACTGATTGCATAACTGAAAGGTGGACTGTCAGTCCTCTCAATGCCGATACAGTGCGGCACATCCACGAGGCTGCCCTACTTGCCCTAATACATGTGCTCAATGGTTTGTTGCGAAATATATGCGGAGTCTCGACGACTGACTGTAGCTTGTCCCATTACAGCATGGGCAGAGCTCAAAATATTGTCGTCCGAAACGGAAACCCGAAGTGTTGCCACTGTATTAGACAGAACATATGACAGATCGGACCCACTGCGTATGACCTCCGCTACTAAATGGGTCATCTTCAACTCGTCATGCCTGTCATATTTCAGTCCAATCATTTGTATTCGCAGTTGCGTTGACCATTGTTACCATCACCACTTTTTGATTGAGTTAAGCATTAAGCCGTGCAGGTTAAGGTAATTGCTGAAGGTTAGCGAATGTAGTCGCCTCAATGTTCAAATTCAAATTCGACTTTTTGAATTATTATAATCCCATGAGAACCATTATAAGAGTGTAGGCTCGGAGAAGCAGTGCAGGGGGCCATCTTCGCGGGAACCTGCAACGGCGTGTCATCAAGATGAAGTGTCACATTTACTTTTTCAATTATTTTATTGGATCTCATCGTGATATAGGCGCTTTGCAAAAGGCAAAGGGGGTCGATCTGGTTGGAGAGCATGAGGGGACCACGCTACATCTAGCACCCGCACGCAAGACTAGTTTTTCAGATTTCAAAGATAGTGCTCCTGAAAGCCTGAAAGCCAATCAGAGAACCCGTGAGTCTCTAGTGGGGGTCGGCGTGTCCCAAGGCAATGTAAACGTTGCTTTACGTTCAACGGGCCCTTCCGACGTTGCAATGACATTATATGACTACAGTAGAAATGCTCATAATGCACAATGAAAAATGACAGGAAATTCGATAACAAAGTTCAAACCGACTTTCGACATATAAAATCACGCACTATGGCAGAAACGTCATGCATCATGCTCTGCTCATAATGCATAGTGGTGGTATATGGGCAAACATGTCTCTCTTATTTCTTATATTTTATTATGCATTATGAGCACTTTTACCGTATACAGTAGATATGCTCATAATGCATAATGCATAATAAATTATAAGAAACGAAACAGACATGTTTACCATATACCACCACTTTGCATTATGAGCAGAGCATGGTGCACGACATTTCTACCATGGTGCGTGATTTTATATGTCGAAAGTCGGTTTGTTGTCGAATTTTTTGTCACTTTTTCATTATGCATTATGAGCATATCTACCGTATCTTCTTCCCACCAGTCCTCTGATCAATGATGGCGCCGCCGGGGCCGGAATTCAGCATTTTTGATACTTACTGTGTGACGATCATAAATTACATGCCGAAAAGTGTGACCGCCACTGTGGCGCCTAATCGATAGCCAAACCATGAACCCAAATTTCTCGACACCGTCTATGCAGGCAGCGTATCTTCGCACCCTCCCTGCCATCAGAGAGCGATGCTCAAAAGTACATGCGCTTGCGCAGCAGGGAAAGCTGGAATATTTTGATTATCATCCAGCCCAGGAATCTTCTGCTGTGAATTACTGTCTCGAAATCATGAAGGTTCCGCATTTGTCTCCACTCATGATCTAACTCTCGGCTGACACGTATACCGGCAGAGAGACTTTACCGCAGCTGATGGCAGTCTTGACTTTGCTTCAGTAAGGATCTCTATAATCGAACAAACAGTCAATGTCAGAATCACATCAACAGATCCCACCACATGGAAGATGGAGGCATCTAGATGCAGGAAAATCGCGCGTAGCACCTTTGATGGCACAATGGGATGAAGACCAACGAGAGTCGCCTGTCGACGACAAAGAAAAATGCAAAAGGTTGATTGACTTATTCCTTATCTCTGTCTTGCTGGATGCCGGGGCTGGCAACCACTGGACATACAGGGAGTCAGATGGTCAAGTCTACAGTCGATCGGAAGGGCTCGCAGTCGCAACTGTACACATGTTTGACCAAGGTCTTTTCTCGGGATCTCCTACAGCTGAGCCGCATCGAGTCGATGGTAATGGGACTCTTCCCGCTTAACATTCTCTCTGATTTTCTTCGTTATAGCACGGGGATTGTCTCGAATCAATGAAGCAAGGATTGCCGCGGCCATGCAAGTCAGTGATGCCAACCCAATGGTTGGGGTGTCAGGTCGTACCTCACTCTTGATCAATCTCAAGAGTGCATTGGAATCCAATCCTCACGTTTTCGGATCTGATGCGAGACCTGGAAACCTCATCGGTACTTATCGTGTCCACTCTTCGGCGAGGGATTAATCCACCACTTATGATACCCTCAGACTTCTTGGAATCAGAGTCAAAGCTTGAAGGTTCGGTCCGACGCGTTCATGTTTCATCGCTATGGGGTGTGTTGCTTGAGGGTTTAGCTCTGGTTTGGCCTGCGAGGCATTCCATCGGTGGAGTGCAGCTTGGAGATGTGTGGCCGTGTTCTGCGCTCACCACGGACGGACAAGCAGAGGGAGATGATTTTGTACCGTTTCACAAACTCACAGGATGGATCACATATAGTTTGATCGAGCCAATGGAGAAGATCCTCAAGTGGAGGTTTGAGGGCATTGATGACATGACTGGCCTCCCCGAGTATAGAAACGGTACATTGGGTATACCTTCACTTGACACTGCCATTGATTTTTGCTCTAGGAGGTTTACTGATAGATTTTGGCATTCTTACCCCAAAACTCACTCTTCAATCACTTGCAAACACTGGCGGTGTCCCGTGCCTTCTCCCTTCACATGGTGCTGTAGTTGAATGGCGGGCAATGACGGTGATTGAACTGTACGTCATCATGGACCGTCCCCGAGATCATACTGAGGTTGCTGGGCAGAGATCGCATCGCCGATGGCATCCGATGTCTAGCTGGTGTGGACTCCTGCGGGCTGACCCTTGCCCAAGTACTGGAAAGCGCAACGTGGAAAGGAGGGAGAGAGATTGCTAGGCGGCTCCGTCCCTTGACTGGCGGACCACCCATCGAGATAGAGAGTGACGGGACCGTATTTTGAGGCAATTAATGGCATTTTCCCGCCACCAAAGCATGTACAACTATAGTGTAACATAGGGTATACCTGATTACCAATATAGCAATAGAACTCATGTGCGTTTCAGCTCCCTAGCCAGGCGCCAACACAAAACGAGCGCAACTGTGGCAGACACACCTCCTAACCTGTGTGGTCTTGTTGTTAGCAGGATCACTAGCCGGACACCAGGGTATGCACACACCGAAAGATAATCGCAATTGAATTGGGATGTCCTGTTACAGAGGGATCATCGTCTCGATCTAAAAGTTGTCCTGTGACATTTCCTGACGTAGCGATCGTTCCATTGGCAGGCAGTGTATTGCCCGGATGAGGTCCATGTAGTACAGACTTCTGGGGATCAAACATTGCGAAGATGATCGACGATAGACCAGTAACAAGAAATTGGGGTATGACGATGAACATATTGTGAATGCCCTGATGACGTTCATGAGTCATGACCATGAGCAGAAATCTGGAGGACTGACAAGAATGGCACCAGCCTGTGAACTCAAACCATTGTCTTTTTTATGGAGAGGCGATGCATCATGAGGCATCTGATCAGGTGAGACATTTATATCTGTCTGACTGACTCGTGCTGAATGATTCATCATGATTCTCGGGTAGTGACCATCCTCGTCTTGTTCGGGCGATGGAGTTCTCGAGGACACCAGTTCTTCAAGGTCAGAATCGACAAGATGCCGAGTTTCATCTTCATCGAGCTCATCGCCATCCGTCATGGATCTCCGATTCGAGCGCGCATCCTCCAGATATATTGAAGTCGTCTCTCCATCGGTTGTGGGGTGTGACAATATTGCCTCCGCGAGCTGTAATAGGATGAAATGAGGGATTAGGGCGGCGTGCAGGCCAGAAAATGACACACCAGCGAAAATGGGGCCCACTGTGTTATGGCCCAGCAAAACCCGGTCACTGACATGATGAAGGTAGCACTGCGAACACTCGATACAACGCTTGAACAGTCAAATTGGTCAGTAGAGTTGTCATTTACATAGACGTGTGGAACATTCACAACGTGCCAGCCATGCAAAGCGCGAATATCAAGTGCGAAAATGCCCAAAGCGTTGCTAGGTGGACCCTAACACGTTCTAACCACATGTTCTTCGGTTGAAGAGAACTTAATGTAGCAATCTCATTTGCTTGGACGATGAAGAGGGGCATGACGATGTTTGCCGTGAGGGATACTAACGCGCTGTAGAAAAGGGCGCGCGCACCAAGGCGTGTAGCCTCCTCTTCCAATGCGGCAGCTGAGCTGTCGTCCCTTGCCGGAGGTGAAACTTGCTTGTGCAGTTCACCAATATACACAGTCGTGTAAAATAAAACAGGGAACCAAGCAAGCCATGCGCTATCCGGTCATGAGTGTCAGGTAGGTGGAACATGATTTTGCACCAACGCACAAAAATTGGATATAACACTACGAAAGTAGGTCATATACATGAAGGGTGAGCAGACATGATGCGTACGATCTGTTTTATTACTCTGGGTAATCTTGTCAGAGTGTTCCATATGTTGCGAATCTCTTTCTTGAGTCCCTTAGAGCCCGAGCTGTAACCGTATGAGTTAAACATAAAGTGAGTTTGACACGACGAACCTGGTTGCAACACATATCTTTTCTTTCACACAAAAGGAAGTCAATAAATGAGTGGATACGAATAACATAGACGCGATGACTGCTAAGACTTCTAGCTGAACATGGCCAAGGAAAGGTAACCATCGAGGAAGATCTACCTCTCCGCTGTGACAGAAATGTGAGTGTTGAAGATCATGAGTCACCTTAAGTGACTCACAGGAAGAACCCGAGTACACTGCCTATTGCTAGCATTCGGGCAGCCCATGCATTGCCGCTGGGCTGTTCTGAGGTGGGTAGGGTGTCAACCAAAAGAGCGCGATCCAGAGCCTGAACTACGGACAAATTTCAAGTGATGTCATGATGAGAACTGCTATGGACGAACCTGCGTTGATGGAAAAATCTATGCAGTATATCGATAGGATAGCGAGCCATATTGTAAGTGAATTGTTCTAACAAAGCCGGATCAAGATACGTCTATATCTGCTAAATTGAGGAAGAACACTCACCGAGAACGAGCCTGAAGCTGTGAACAAAGTAGCAACCGAGCGAGTGTAACCGAATAGAAGGGTCGCTGAACAACACAATGCTGCACTAATCACAATGAAAGGTCGCCGCCTGCCAAAGCGTGACTTTGAATGATCAGCTAGGACGCCTGAAGACATGTTGATAAAAGCTAAACACGCAAAGCACAACGGAAGTACCTATCAGGGGTTGAACGACGAGGCCAGAGAGTGGGCCGGCAAGGAAGACCACTGCCATCAATGGCTTTGACAGACCTAGGGACAACAAGTATGGGGAAGCTGGCGACATGCAGTACCGCTGAATAATTGCATTGGGGAGGTATAGGATAGCCACTCACCATATGACATCTCAACCGACCACAAGACCTGGACTCCCAAAAGTCCGACAGTGAGAGTGGGGAGGCGCGTCAATGGGGGCCCCAATATTTTGGCCCTTCCAATCCACCGAGATTCATGGGAATGTTCAGCGAAGGGTAGAACAGAAAAGCCAGTCATATCACAAAGTCTCGAATCTTGCTGAATGTGCAGGTGCAGGTGTCTGTGTCTGCCAAATAACTTATAAGTAAGTGTTCGTGAACTTCGTGGGCTGACCCGGGATGCACGAGGCCGTGAGAAATTCTAGAATGACCTCCTTTTACTGATTATCATTTGTTAGTCTTTTAGCTTAACAACTTGACGCAGCCCACCTTCTACACCCGATTAGATCGTCAAAGCCTTCCCGTCACACACGCCGAACTACTAATGGCTCATGATCGAGATGCCCTTGTAAGCATGCATTCTTTTCTGTCGGAGTACTGATGAGTACAACCCGGGCAGTGGGCAAGTGGTTACGATGAGACAGTGGAGGTTAACCAGCGTGCATTAATCGATAAGGTGTTGGCACGTTACTCAGGCGAATTCACAGGTGCAATACAGTTGCCTAGTTTCTTATTTGATCCCGCAGCTCTGACGAGCATTCAGTGTTTCGTGAACTTCTGCAGAACTCAGATGATGCACAGTCTTCCGCCGTCGAGCTATATTTTGAGACTGGAGAGTATCTACGACGAAAGAGCAACAAGGATACTATACAACCAGAGGATAATGTACAATTTCCGAACCTCAAAGCCACTCAAGTTCGTTTCGATATCATTGTCCTTCTGTACTCGTTCATCAGTCATCATAGGTTGCTCAGTGGACCTTCCGGAATGATGGGAGGACATTTCGCGACGAAGACTGGAGTCGGCTTAGGAAAATCGGTACGTAGTGCAAGGCTTCAAGGATGTGGGAATCGTTGCTCATGTCTGCAGCGGAGGGAAACCCGGATGAGGAGAAGATTGGCGCCTTTGGTGTCGGTATGTTCGTACTATGTAATCAATTCACTTCCTAAGATCCTCGTAGGCTTTTATAGTCTGTTCTCTGTGACTGAAGAGCCGTTTGTTATCTCGGGGGGTAAGAAACGCCTCTGCGTTCTGTTATATCCTTCTGACAGCATCAAGGTCATGGAATGCAATTTTACTGGAAAGACAAAACCGGAGATCAAGTATGTATGACGATTGCCTTGGAATTAACTGACATCTTTGAAGCTCCTTGTCCGACGTGGTGACCTGCCATCTAAACACGATTCCCGGCCTGACCCGTGGACAACTTTTGAGATGACGCTTCGCGAACAGGCCCAAATCCCACAGCCGTTTGATCTAACGCGATTCCTCGCCAGCAGCATTACCTTCATGGTTCACATTCGCTCCGTCAGCGTCTTTCTGGACTGTCATCGCCTGTCTCACCTTACCAAGTCTTCGGGTGTGCCCAAAGAGCTTGGATTACCTAAAGGACTGAAAAGCTCTAGTGGTTCGGGTTTGATGAATGTGACCGGGCTGCAGTCCGCTGGCGAGCAACCCTCTTTTGCTACTATTTGTCATCGGAGGCTAATGTGCGCTATTCCAGTCACTCGTATCCAAGCACAGGTTTTGCATGCAGTTTATGACCTTGGCACTGAAAAGCCTCCTGTTATCCCTGCCGAAGAGCCACACAAGCCCCTTTCTCGTGGCAGTTTTTTCTCATCTCTCTTCAACACTCTCACATCACAGCATCAAGCTGCGCCCGCACAACCTTTACCGCAACCTGTTAAGAAAGATCCCACGGGTGTGTATATTTCGAGCGTGACGCTCACAATATTCAACGCGGAGGTGGATGTGAAGCTGGATAAGAAACTTCAAGCTGAGCTTCACCGATCTACAAAGAAGAACCCACCTAATCGCTTAAATTATAGCCTGATCTATGTGGGCTTTTTCGGTCTATGATTTGGACTTGGCTCATGATTTATTCTCCTGCAGACAGGAAAAGACGAGTACGATGTGAGTGTGGAGGAGGAGAGGGGCCAGCCCGTACCTTGTGGAAATGTTTTTCAGGGTCTCAGAGCTGATTTAAATGGGTCAGTGCCTTGTTTGTGCTGATATCCGAGGTTACAACTTAATGTGTACAGAGCTGGTCAAGCACATGTGTTCATCGTAAGATCGATGTGTCAAGAATGTGACTTGAGTTAACTGAAGAGAGTAGGGGCATGCTACTGGGCAGACAACTGGTATTGGCGGCCATATGGCATCCAGGTTCATCCCGACGGTTGAACGTGAATCAATAGACTTGGTGTGAGTTGATCATTTACTCCATGCATACACCTTATCACCCATTTTCCAGCGACCGTAACGTCGCAGGTGAGATCTTTATGTACGTCGTTGAGTGAGTCTCGCAACTGATAGTCGTATAGTATGGAACAGAGAACTGTTGTATGTTGGTGGTTATCTATGTCGAACAGCATACGAAATCGAGCTCGAAAGTATTCGAATACTCTGGGATGGAGCTGCAAGTTCATCTCCTGTGGATACTTTTTATCCACAACCTGGCGACTGGCTACGCGATCGATTCTTACATGTCCTCAAATTTTTCACGTTCCATGTTTCTACGCCTTCCTCCGACGTCGCACGTTTCCTCGAAGCCGCTTTCTTTGGTTGCTCCATCTCACCTCTTAAGATCCTTTCGACCACGGGTGTTCGTGATGCTTCGGATGTACGCGCTCCCGACCCCATATTCTTGCAGTTCCTTAAACATTTGCCTGTTATTCCTGAACCCGTCGTCGCCTCTGCACCTGTGGCATTTAGAGCTTTGAGGAGCAAGGGGCTTATCCCAGACATTACTTTTCAGGATGTTTTGGCTCAGCTTCGTGAGCATCCGCTCAATGAAGAGGAGCTCATTGCATGCCTCAAGTGGTGGGTGGGGATCGGACAGCAAGATTCGACGTATAATGCCGCACATATTCGCACCGAGCTTCTTAATGCTACTATCCTCAGTCTAGGCTCAGGAAAGGATGCAAGGGTGACTCCTCTTTCAATGGTGCAGTACTTCATTAATCAGCGGATGATCCCGCTGGATGGGCCATTACCAAATACTCTTTTACCTTTGAGCGTCACGAAACACTTTACGCAGGAACAGCTCAAATCCTTTGGGTGGCGGGAATTTTCAATTCTCGACTGGATCCGGCATATCTTTCGGCCAGATGTTATGAACGCCAATCCAACACAAAATATCACCAAGTCTCCAGAATGGGCTGAGCGAGTGTTGACTGTTTTAGCTCGCGCGTGGCCATCGTTGTCCAAGGAGTCGCACGAAATGATAAAGGCCGTACTTGCCGAAAAATCATGCATACCGACATCTTCGGGTCTCCAAAAACCAGAGTTGGCATACTTCTCAAGCGCCAATATATTTAACGATCTGCCTGTCGTTGTCTTTATATCAGGTGGCGCTCTTAAGGGTAATATGGAAAAGCTTCTCTTCTTTATCGGTGTCCGGAAGCATGTGGATCTTCAAGTTGTTTTTGATCGGTAAGACACTATGCATGCTATCACAGGGTGGTATTCATATTACAGCAGGATGGTCAAAACCGGGGATTGGACAATCTCAAACCTGATCACGCATCTAGTCACTATCCAAAACATGTTAACTCCCGAGGAGATTACGAAACTTCAGATGACGTCTGCTTTCTCAAAAGAAGGCGAGAATGCTCCCCCAGGCAAGAAGAAACCGCGATACAGGGCCAGCGACCTTTACGAGCCATCTGCCACAAACCGTCAGCTTGGTTTGTCTATCATTGACTGGGGTGAGAAAACAAAATGGCGAAGCAGCTCTGACGAAGGTTCGTATTTTCCCTCAAATGTCGCCTACTTGAAATCATATTTCCTATCAGCTAAGCTTCTCTATCGACTTGGTCTACGAAGAAGCCCTCCTCTGAACTTGGCTATCGAACTCTGCACTTCATCAGATCCGGATATGCGTTCTACAGCATTCAAATATCTTATAGATAACATACCTTCCACATACTCGGACTACAGATTTGAGAATTTTGGCCATGTTGCTTTCATTCCAGCGGAGAATGACTTCGGGCCTTTTACGGGAACCCCAAATGAGGTGAGGTCAGAAGCGAGTGTATTATAATCTCCAAATTAATGGCGATGTGCTTGATAGGTATTTGCATCACGTCAGTGGAAGGCACTCGGGTTTTCGGTCGCCCAAGATGCTATTCGAGATGTCGCAGTGAGCAAGCTAGGCTTGAAGGAAAACCCGCCGGCTACTAGGATTGTGGCACTACTCGAGAAAACACCTCCTCAAGATCAGGATGCGGCTCGTCGATGGTTTGAGATTTTAGCAGGCCATCTCTCAGGTTTGTTTTCGCTTAACATACATGGAAGCTCATTAATGGCCCTACAGACTTCAGTCCACCTCAATTGTCGATTCTATCAAGGCTACCAATCGTTCCCACACCGGTAGAAACTGATGCTGGCTACCAGACGCTGCGTTGGCTCCCCCCGACGCAATGCTACCTTGGAGGGACATCAAAAGGACAGTTCCACTCAAAGTTGTTCGTCTTTGTGGACTTTGGTCCTTTTGCTAATAACTTTTTGAGTGCATGCGGCTCCAAACAAGAACCCTCCGTGGAAGAGTTAGCTAGCATCCTGGTCACCGACCCTCGAAGATTCTACGATTTGACGGGCGGTTATGAAAAGTATGTCAGTCAGCTTTCCGCGACCGTGTACACTGATGTTCTCTCTAGCTACCTCATCGAGTTGCGCAACCTAGCTGTGAACGCTCGTGTGCTATCTCCATCCGCGATCGCCCGAATGAAAGTTTCACCCATTCTACTCGGGTTTCAGCGGCAAAGAAAGTCCAGAAAGGAATCGAGTAAAGCCCTTGACCTCGACGAGGATGATTGGGAGCTACTTCATGATCTTCGGAAGCCCCTAGACATTGTAATTGCGGACGACACTAATGCCTACCAGATGTTTGGGGAGTCTATCTACACTGCACCGCAAGAGGATCTTCTCGAAAGTATGTGTGCCTTTGACTCTCGACTGAGGTTGATTTAATGGCCCCCTCCCCACCAGACTTCTATGTATCACTGGGTTCTAAACGCCTTAGTAATATCATCAAAGAAGATTATAGGGTCAGCTCGGAGATGAAGCACAACAAGTCTGCAGCTGACGCTCGTATGCTCCTATTGGAGAGACTGCCATTGTTCCTTCACGAACACACACACACGCGTACGAAGGTCACTCTCAGCTGGCTCTCTAACGAGCAGAATTTCAAAGTCAGGGTTTTCAACAAATTGACCGTAGTGAAGTCGCTTGCCTTCGGAGGAGCTACTTTGAAGAGAGAGCAAGATGCCTCAGCAGCTGCCAAACGTGTTGACCATGGACCTATCGAGCTATGGCTATCAGGGAGCACGCAAATGGACATGTATGAGTGAGTACCTTTTGACAGTCGTGTTGAATCGTAGGGAATGAATGTGACTCATGTAGGGTGGCGACCTCATTATGCCGTTTGCTCTTTGAGACGGTAAAAGTGAACGATGCACTGTTGTTCATGACTATCCTTTCGACAGACTTGAAGGCTCTGAAACGGCGAGGTTATAATGGTTCGTGTCCTACTTTCCTCGCGATCTCAACGCGCTGACCCACTACCCCAGTGGATAAGATTTTGAGACAGCAGCAGAACGAGCGAAAATTAGTGGAGGAAACAAGAAACCGACTCTTGAAGCCTACCTCTGTGCCTGACCCACGCATGAGCCAAAACTTGGAACTTGGACCACGTCCTTCGTCTTCTCCACACCAGGCTGGTGATCCAGGGGCTTTGGACCCTTCACCCCCAAAGGAAGTGACATCGAAACCCTTGTCGCCTTCCGCTCCAGCACCACCTTCTCGACCGCCAAAATCATCGATTTCTGATGCGCTCCATCAGCGTACTGTAAACGATGAAGACGTAGAACGACAGCCCATGATTCCAAATTTGAACAACACGCTGCAGAATATCAAGCGCAAGATACCTGGTTTTAAAGGTGGATCAGAAAATGCCCTGACTCCCCCACATGGACGATCCCCCACTCCGAGGTCAGTGTTACTTTTTGAAGTGAAAAGGGATTCATGAACCAGAGATCACCTAGAGCGCCTCACACTGTGACCCCACAGAGCAACATTCGTAAGCGTGAAAAATTTGAATCTATATTTCCCTCAACATGTTCGTAGGATCCAACGTTGCGATGGCAATAAAAGGCTGCAGACCCGAGGAAGGAAAAATAGTACATGACAGACGTGATATGGAAACGATTAAGGAGTCCCTTGATGAGGGGTATTGTGATGTCTCCGGGCATGTTGCCGAGCTTGATCACATCGGTAAATGGTGACTTCAGTACAATTGTTATTCGCACTAATTGAAGTGCAGGTGTTATGGGTACAATGAAAATCTTCATTGCTCGCGGTGAGTGCCCCAGCATTTTACATGATGCAGCATTCATGGTTCGCGGTACAGATGTCCCCGAACCCCATAACTTCACATCGAGGAAACGTGATTCCCTTGCACGTTTTATTCACATTGTGACGCCCCTCGCAAACGCCTACAGTCTTCCGATGACTGCACTTCACATCTTTTATGACTTGGCGGGAGGCTTAATCGCTTTCAATCGGAACGGCAGTCTCTTTCTCAATCTCCGCTTCTTTGAGGCATGGCGTACGTATACGTCCCTGCGACCCTTGCATGTTTCTTTAATCTTGTCAAACCACAGATGATCAAGATGTGAAGAATGGAGATACCAATCAAGCTCACATTTCCTGGTAAGTAGTGTCACGTTGAAGGCGTTCAACTAACCGACCTGCTCCAGGTACTTCACGTTAGCTCACGAGATTGCTCACAACCTCGTGCAACCTCACAACTCTGAGCATGAATTTTATTTCTCTGCAGTCTGTGAAGCTCACATCGAGAAATTCACTCAACTTCTATCTCTGCATCAAAGACCTTGAATCTGATCCATAGAATAGTTTTGATCTTAAAGTTCGACTTAGAATCAATCCGAGAACATTCGTTGTCTGCACATTTTTTGAATCCTACTGTGGTTGTGGAATCCTGTATCAGCGAAGTTATAGTTATCCATGCAGCGAAGCGTCAATCTGCCCGTATGATAGCCTCAAACTACTGAATCTAAACTATGTCAAGTTCTACGGTCTGCGATACGGCTTGACCAGCAAGGGCAGCTGGTTCTTGTTTTCAGGGTCACTAAGTAGGATCGGCCTCTGCACGATTGTTGACTTCTTCCCAATGTCTGAAGCAGGAACAGCAAGCTCAAACTCGAAAGCTCGAAGTAGGGTAAACAGCAGAGCTTTCATCCTGTAAAATGACATTGTGAGCAGGAAGAAACGGAAAGTTGCAATATACATACTCCACTATAGAAAATCTATAACCGATGCACGCACGTGGACCACCGAGGAACGTCATGAGGTGTCCCCACACCCCAGGAACCTGCGATGCAGCCTCTGGGGGCGATGCCCACCTATCGGGATTAAACTCTTTGGCATCGGTGCCCCAAATCGCCTCAGATCTGTTTATGACCAAAATGGGGATGAAGATCGGGTCGCCCTTGCTGACCCTGTGATGAGATCTCAATTAAGGACCAGCGAAAGCAGCCCTCAAAACGTACTTGATCCCGTCATGTACCACTCCATACTTGTCTGTAAAAGGCGTCTCCACTGGGAGAATATCATCTTTCATCGCAATGCGAACTGTGCTAGGGACGGGGGCGTGCACGCGAAGTGTCTCGCGCACGATGGCGTCCAGATACGGGAGCGCCATGAGTTCGTCCATGGATGGAGTATCAGTCTCCGTGGTCAATAGTTCCTCCCGGAGTTTGGTTTGAATGTCCGGACGGAGACAGAGTGCATAGAGTGCCCAAGTCGTCGCTGTACTATCCAATTGCGCGAGTGTAAACTATAATCGGCTCAACAAGTGGCACGCGCACCTCGTTGTTTCATGTCCAGCAACCAAAAAAGTTGGAACCTCTAAGCGCGACCATGAGCGCCTTGCACGCAGCATTCAAATGGTGACATACGCGCCAGCACATCCTCGTCCGATATCCTCTGGTTCTCCGGGATATCAGTTGCCATATTGGCACGAACAAGTAAACTAAGCAAATCACGCCCCTGAAGACTGCGCTTCTCAATGGGGCCACCTTCTTCAACACCATAAGACGACATGACAGCAGCTTTAGCGTCACTCAGCAGCTGGCGGCCAATGCGATTCATTGTGTTTTGGGCCACATCTATTTTGCGGTCGCGATCAGAAGGCTAGAGAGGGTCAGTGACAATTCACCATCAAGTCGCATAGTGAACTCACGATCCATCGGAGTAATGGAATCCATGCCTTAAGGATGGGGAGGATGCTAACCGTCCGAGTGACGGAAAACATAACCGAGAAGGCCTGGTTGAGTTCATTTGGTTTCTCGTTCGAATTCAGGGCGTCAAATTCATAGTTGAAACCTAAGATACCCTTCGATGCTGCTTGGAAACCCCTTAGGTTAAGAACATACCTGCAAGCCCGATGACATCCAATGTCATTCTGCTCAGCCAGGGCATGACATCTATCCGAGTCGCGTGTTCGCTGGCAGCGATCGTACTAAACCAGACATCTCGAAGCTGGGAAGACAGTAACGTCCAACTCCGCATTCAGTGAGAAACAGACTACACTTACCTTGATAGATTTACTGAGGAAGATGTCGGTTAGTGCGCGAATCTGAGCAGGCCCAAATGCAGGATTCTTTGGAAGACATCGTCACTTTGCTCAGGGCGCGTATTGGAAGGTGAACCGCACCATTATCCGTCTCTGCGACATGGTATCAAAATCACGGCACTGACACGTGGGGAAAAACATACCTGTTGACGATGTTGAGCCCCTTTGATTCACCATCAGTCACATAGTTACCATTAAGAATGGTCAGGGATCGCACCTTCGACAAACAGAACACCTGAGACAGCGTCAGGTGCCTGTGGAATCGCCGTGGGTATGCTGGTACGTACCTTCGCCTAAAATTCTAGCAAGATTATACCGGGCTTGCGATGGTTTCTGATAATCGCTGGAATGAGTGAGAACGTGGTTCAACGCGCGGGTGTCCATAGTGAACAATCGGTCTGACTGATCAAAGAAGTATAAACATAAGTCCGTACTGCAGGAGGAGTAAGCATACATAGAAGAAGCCTTTATACTTCAAGGTGGTCCCATACTGCTTTACCCATTGCTCGTGAAGCACTGAGTTCTCCTGTGAATTCTCACTGAGGACCTGACTGATGGCAGGCTAATTCAGATGCATACCGCGTTGAAGATATCTTTCAAGTTGCCATATATCCAGCTTGTTCCTTTTGGGCCGGGTAATGCACGCAGAGGGGACCTTAGATGATGCCAGACTCGCTTTCCTAGCTTCCAACACCCGAAAGCCACGAGCACAGAGCCTGTTGAGAGGATAATCTTCCAATGAATTCGGATAAGGGTGCTCATGATGGAGGTCGATGCTCTTCACCCAATCAAGGCTTCTCCTTTATAGAGATACTATTACTGTTTCGCCCGCGAACGCCGAGCTTTCATGCAGAAATCAAATGTCTATTCGCATCGTATTTGTACGCGCGTTCTCGCCGGAACGATGGCATGAGAGTGCTGCGGATCACGGCGTGAGAATGATAGACTAGCGTCATGCCGATAATCGTGCCTCGGGCTTGCACTGCCAGTGCATTTGGCACATGAGTACTAGTAAACCAGTTTGCTTTGTTCTGTACAGCACCACAGTCAATACACAGCAATAGCAGCCTCTCGGTTCCACTGAAATTTGATGCAACTCGAGTTGTGGCCAGATCTGAAACTATAAACAAACACTGTAGGACATTTGGTAGTCTCGTGACTTTTCCTTTCGTGACCCCTTACAACAGTCGTCACTCTCGCATGTGAGATGGTGTGGCGTTTAGGAAACGTTCACACGGGATTAGAGTTGAAGGCCGAAGGACTTAGGGATCAGACAGAGAAAACTGGCCGAACTAAGCTTCGTGTTTTGGGAGGGGAAGATCAACTAACTAGCTAGTTCTACTACCGCTAGTTAAATACTGTTCAAGAAGGCCTAAAAGAGTAACATAAAGAAAGGGGAAGAACGTGAAGGAATGGAGGTGAAACATTGGAGGTGCCTTAAATATAGGAGTCCGACATTCCACGTCGGACAAACGGCTAAAGGCTTTTTGCGAGCGCTACAGATGGGGGCGTGGATGATAAAGCTTTGTACTAACTAATGTCGCCTTGCAGATGGCAATTATTGAACTCGGATGATATTCTAAACCAAGCTAGGGCACCTGGCTTGGCCACGATCTCCTGCAGTAGCCATCCAAGCGGAGTCCTTGTGCTCTACGTTTTCCTGTTGGTACTGAGGGTGGAAGCGAACAACATTTATGACTCGATCTAAGACTCGCCTATGTCACACCTTGCATAGCTCGCTAATACCCAGCGATAAACCGATATTTTTTATTATTAACGATCAGAAAACGGCTCGTTTCCCTTTTTCAACTCTCAACCGCAGTCTCGCAGGCTCAAGATGTGATACTATCCGAAAATGGCCCGCTTGAGAATCAACATAGTATTGTCATCCCGCCTCCATAAATTAAGACTATGGAAGGATGCTTTTCTCCCTTCCTCGACTCGTATTAAGGAAGCGCCGACAATGATGCGGGGGGAGAATCCTTGGCCAGTGCATGCACCTTAGACTATGCACTACATGTAGATCCCTAGTTTAAATAATATCAATAGTACTAGTATTGCTTGATGGGAGGACATTACAAACTAAGTAAGTAGTAAGCACTGTCATTACATTCGCAAACAGAGCCGAAGTTGAGAAGCAGTTCAAATTGAACTGCTGAACGTTTGACTCAAGTCTCAGCTCGAGCTGAGAGATTCATTCAGTTACAGAGCAGCAGTGATGGGGTCGAAGCAGGACGTCGAATTGGGCTCCGCATATGACAACGTAGTTGAGCCAGAACGTGAATTCCTCCTGCCATCCCACCTGCACTCCTCAGAACCATCCTTACCCACCACTGCAACGCCGCAGTACACTCTTGTTCACCTTGTCTGTGCCTTTGTCGGAGGTGTCGCTCTGTGCATCGGTGCACGCTTCCTGCTTGATATATCCGCTATCGCTGGTCCGCCGCCGCAGGGAGACGTAATCGTGCAAGCCCCGCCGTACGTTGGCTCCACGGAAGTGCACCAATTCCCGCCCGCTTCCCCTACCAATGCCTTCCCAGACCTTTTCCCCACAAAGTGCGTTTCATTCAAATTGAACCGACCTTAATTAATTTTTCCTACAGCGTTGGTTATCCTGGTGGTACTCCCACCGGCGCAGAGCCCGCCTTGATTGCAACAGCGCCCTCCCTCCCTCTCCAGCCTGGCGCAGCGCAACTCGTCTCTCCTCCAAAGATTCATAAACACCTCCACTTTGCACATGAAGACGATCTCGAAGAAGAGGCACAAGAATCTCACAACCACCACAAGGCGGAGCGTCCTTTCAACCTCTTCCGAAGCTGGGGCAACCTCTCCCCGTGGTATAGCGTCCCTCGTGGAGCATTCGGCATAGACGGAACTGCTGAGCCCCCTTCTGATTGCACTGTCACCGCCCTACATCTCCTCCACCGTCATGGTGCTCGTTATCCGACAGCGTGGTGTGCGTGTCCTCACTTTTCTTACGAGCTTTATAGTAATGTACTCCTCTGGACAGCGGACTATGGTGGTCCTGCCAAGTTTGCTACCCGTCTACACGAGAGCGCATCGCAATGGGAAGCGACCGGTAAACTAGCTTTCTTGAATGAATGGTGAGTATGCTCCATTCCCTTGACACTGCGTCTTATGCAGGGTGTGTATAGGACATACAAACTAGGCGAGGAAGGTATGGGATTTATTACTACAGTAACATGTCTTATCTATCTACTCTTCAATTTCCAGTCCTCACCCCCTTTGGCCGACAACAACTATGTGCGCTCACTCACTCTTCTACCGTGAAAAGTTTCTTATCTTGTGCATGTAGATGATCTCGGGGTGTCTATGCGCCTCAAGTACGGTTTCCTGCTCAAGGTACGCCTGTCTTCTTCGCGCCACTGAAAAGCATGATAAAACATACATAGAACTTCACGGAGACGAATACGATCCCTGTGTTCAGGACAGAGTCTCAGTATGTGGTTTGATTAACCGTTCTTGTAATATAACGCCATCACTTGTTGCACTCGATCTTGTTGATTCACCCACCATGCGATCTCCAATTCCCCTGTTTGCATGATCTTGTTCCATGTGGATCTGTCCCAGTGAACTAATCGCTTAAACCCAAAGGGACCGTATGCTCGCCTCAGCGCTCAACTTTGCCATTGGCTTCTTTGGCTATCCCTTCGAAGGGCAGTATCAACAATTGATCACGATCGAGGCCAATGGGGTGAGTTGTTTTTTCTTCTTCTCTCTGCCTTGTTTATTTGTTCGTTGCGGTTTTGTTTCACAACCCTCGTGCGGTTCACGTATCTTCCGCACCTCTTTTAATCTGCCCTTGTTCTCCTGTTTCTCATTCTCTTCATATTCTTTAGTTCAACAATACCTTCGCTCCCTATAAAACCTGCCCCAATGCCAAAGCCGCCGGCAAAGCGGACCGCTCGCTACCCTATGTCCGGGAATGGGTGTCCATTTACCTCGCGGATGCCCAGGAAAGACTGTCGAGAGCCATGATCGGAAAGGCCGGTACACAGGGTGAGTTCGACTGGACTGGAGAGGAAGTGTACGAGATGATGCAGATGTGCGCCTATGAGGTGGGTCTGCATGTTTGTAGTAAAATCTTTCTATTCATTGTGGCTGACTGGACTATTGACAGACTGTTGCCCTCGGCTATTCCAAGTTCTGCGATCTTTTCACGGAAGAAGAGTGGGAGGGATTCAATTACGCGTATGTCCTATTTCTCCCCTTTCTTGCGGGGAGCATGGCCTGATGGATATGTCATATCATAGACTTGATTTAACTTTCTGGTGAGTGGACATGCGTGTGCTTGTAGGTGATAGCTTGGGGTCAGTGTATTGACGATGTTCCATTCTCCTTTTCGCCTGCCCGCACCGCAACCACCCCTAGGTATGACTCTGCGTTCGGCTCCCCTGTGGCTCGTGTCCAGGGTCTCGGTTACCTTCAAGAGCTCGTCGCACGACTCGCACACACCCCGATCACGACGCACAACAGTAGCACCAACGCCACGCTTCACACACCCGAGACCTTTCCGTTAGGCCACGCGCTCTACGTAGATGCTACGCATGAAGTCGTTGTCTTGAATGGTGGGTATCATAATATGCAATATCATACTCTGGGCAATAGCTAACAGTTTACTGTCGTGCAGTGATTACGGCGCTCAACCTGAGCACGCTCGCGGCAAGCGGGCCTCTCCCTGCTGACCATATCCCCAACAACCGTTCGTTCCGCGCCGCAGATCTCGCACCGTTCGCGACAAATATGCAGTTCCAGCGTGAGTGATCTTGATTTCTCGTATGACAGAGTTATACTAAGCTATGCCTTCCCTCCTACAACCTTCTTATATCCCGCACGCCTACTTGACAGTCCTGTCTTGCGCATCTACCCCAACTCCCCAGATCCGGATTATCATCAATGATGGCGTGGTTCCCCTTCACGGAATTCGTACATGCCCGTATAGCAACCACGGAATGTGCCCACTCCCCGCATTCCTCGAAGCGCAGCAGGAGACGATCCGGAGCACGGACTGGTCTTGGGGATGCCATGGAGATTGGGAGGTTCCGCCAAAGAGCGAGTGGAATACTACGACGGGAGACCCTCCGCGAGCGTAGGACAGTGACGCTTCGGGAAGATGTCGAGATGAGAACGTTTTTGCATTTGCATGATACTGTTAAGTTCAGTCAATGCTAATTCATATCGTTCGGGCTTGGCAGGTGATGTTCTATAAAAAGATGCTCGACGTTAGCTCTCCTACTACTATCTACTAATATTCTCAATTCAATACAGAAGGTATAAGTCTTGAAAATATAAGCATCCTGGTACGCGATTGACAGATGCTATCTATGCTAATTTTGTCACACTGAACGTCTGACGATATCGACATGCGGGTCTGACAACATCCACATGCAGGCCTACCCGGTCGTGTGAAGAAGGAACCTTACCTCCATGTTTTCTTGTCCCTGTTATCGCTCAAGTGACCTCTGGGAAGGTCCCAGTGGGTGCTACTTGAATGGAGCATCACTTATCGCTCTTCCTTCCTTCCGAGACTTTCTTCCCTCTGAACAAAAAATGGGCGTGAAATTACTTGCCCTCTTCTGGGTATGGCTAGCACTAAGCCATTCCTTCTATGTCTCCCCGGCAGTAGTTTCTGCGGCAATCACCACGCCTCTACCCGATCTCTATGAGGCATCTGTGATCGAGCTGCAAGCGGGGCTTACCTCGGGGCAGTTCACGAGTGTTGATCTGGTTAAGGTCTGTAAGCCTGTTGGCATTGTTCTTAGTTACCGATTGCCTGAGTTGGCGCTGATCGAGTTGTGGAAATGAATTTGCACCTTTTTGGTATGACAGACGTACTTCGCCCGCATCGAAGAAGTCAACTTGCAAGGACCTATGTTGCGCGCTGTGATCGAGACCAATCCGTCTGCGCTGTGGGAAGCTGCGGAGCTGGATCGTGAGCGGCTCATTTCCGGGGCGCGCAGCGCGCTCCATGGGATTCCAGTGTTGGTGAAAGACAATATCGCGACTGTGGCATTTGAAGGTGCGATTCTGTGATTTGGAACAGTGGATCGATGTTGATAGTGATGCGCCAAGGAATGAACACTACTGCAGGGTCATATAGTTTGTTGGACTCTGTGGTTCCGAATGATGCAGGCGTAGTGAAGCGCTTGCGCAAGGCAGGAGCCATTATTCTTGGTGGGTATCTTGACAACGCAGATCATCATAAGACCTCAGACACACAGCATTACAGGCAAGGCAAACCTGTCTGAGTGGGCACACTTCCGTGGAAATCTTGCCTCTGGGTGGTCAGGACGTGGAGGACAATGCACGAACGCGTACTACCCAAACGCTGACCCCTGTGGTTCCTCGGCTGGTTCTGCCGTTGCTGCATCTATCGGCCTAGCTGCTGTCACACTTGGGTTTGTTACCCATCCACTCTTCGTGGAACCTTAGCTGACATAAGAGACAGAACAGAGACAGACGGAAGTATAACATGCCCAGCAAATCAGAACAATGTGGTAGGCATCAAGCCTACTGTGGGGTTAACATCCCGTGCTGGAGGTAAGCTACATTGCTTCATTAGTTATGATGCTCACGATCTTGTCCCCAGTAATACCGATTTCCGAGCACCAAGACACGGTCGGTCCCATAACTCGTTCCATTGCAGATGCTGCCATTGTCCTTTCCATTATTGCCGGCCCAGACCCTAACGATAATTTTACGATCGCACAACCAATGCCCGTTCCCGACTATACCATGGCACTCAATAGTTCATCGCTCGTTGGAAAACGCATCGGAGTGCCCCGTGCGGTCTTCCTTAACGACAGCATGACCGGCAATGATCCATACGTGAATCAAGTGTTTGAGCAGGCACTTGAGACACTAAAGAGCCTTGGTGCGACAGTTGTGGACCCAGCTGACTTGCCTTCGGCGTACGAGATTTACGAGTCTAATAATGAGACCGTCGTCCTGGATGTTGACTTCAAGGTATTTGAGCATAAATAAAGCACCTGGTTAACATTTCAATTGTTATCGGCCAGGTTCAACTGAACGCCTGGTTCAATAGCCTCGTTGCAAACCCATCAGGAGTAGCTTCGCTTGAGGACTTAATCATCTTTGATAGCAGTAACCCCACACTCGAGGAGCCCTCAGGATACACCGACCAATCTATGTGAGTGGCCATGTAAGGGAACGACCATGCCCGCTGAGCTTGTTGCAGTTTGGTCGAATCACAAGCGACTACTGGGTTTAATGCATCTTATTACCAATCTCTTGCGTTTGACATGGAACTCGGTGCCACTCGTGGAATCGATGCGGCCCTCGAAATGTTCGCTCTCGATGCTCTAGTCCTCCCCGCACCAGGCTACACGACTGTTCCTGCAGGTTTGTGATCATAACCTTGTTCTTCATCTTGCAGGCTCACAGATCGTTCCCTCGCAGCCATTGCGGGATACCCGATTGTGACGGGTACGTGTTCCCTCGATTCCTACCCATCTGGTCGGCTAACGTTTCCCGCGCTCAGTGCCTTTGGGTTTCTATCCAGAGAATGTTACAATTAGCAGCGCTGGACCAAACACTGTGTACCCAGCTCCGGGTGTTCCGATCGGACTTTCGTTCCTTGGAACAGCATGGAGCGAGTACAGCCTCGTCAGTTTTGCATATGCTTACGAACAAAAGACGCAAACCAGGCTACAAAGCAAAGCCTACGCTGCAGCAATCCCGACGACACAGCTGGTAGACGTTATGTAGAAGTAGTTGCCATAACCTTGGCCTTAGAAGATCTTGAAATCGTGTTTTAAGAGTCTTAGTATGACTTTAGGAACATGTCAATCGTTGTAAACTGGTAAAGATACAAGGCAATACGTAGTCTATTTTACCAGTTGGATTATGTCAGCATCGTGTCTGTACCAGTAAACGATTCGATTCCCAACAGAAGATCCTTGAACTTGGCATTCAAATTAATTTTTGTCGCGGTGGCCAGTCACAGCGACATCGAAGTCACCTTTGCCTGAACGAATGGTACGGCCGTGGTTGCCTTCCAGTAACTGGAGCCAGCTGCTCAGCAAACAATGCAGTCTTCCTTGAAGCTCAGGTTATACATCGTTTTATCTACTGTCTTTTCAATCTTTTTCCAGTCAGCACGCCTTTGGATAAATTCGTAAACATCCTACAATAGATGTGTTCAGAGTAATTCCAATAGAACGATTAAAAAAAGTACCTCCGGCCGATATACGCCACCATATCTTGTCACATCCCTCACAATCTGTGCCAGATCTTTTGCTTCTTCTACAACAAAGACGTGCCCTAACATCTTCAAATGGGAGAAATCTGCAGTGACGTTTGCTACCTGTTCGCAAAGGATCAAGTACCGCGCAACTGAGAGCAAGTGGGGATGGACCTGCCTTGAGAGAGGCGATGAAAGAGTAATACTCGTTGAGATCTGCAATGACTTGGAAACCACCTTTCAAAGAGATGATCTGGCGTTTGATATGCTTTTGCAGTATCCTGTGCCTCCATATAAGCCTTCTACAACAACAGTGCTCCGACTTCTGAATGCTTACGCTAACAACCGGATTCCGACCTCTTGGTAGAAAACTTCAAGCACCTCCTTGCTCGTGCTGCCCTTGAGAAGCTTACAATGCATATCAAGACATCGGATAGCTTCCATACAACCATTGGTTGGACCCAATTCCTGGGGAACATCTTCAGGCGGATAATACTCCCGCGGCTTTGTCAGTGTCAGGATGATGTGCTCCACCTAGGGGCCGGTGAACTTGCATTTTAAAAAGGATGTGAGACATGCCTACGCACCTGATTCATTAATACCTGTGTTCCAGCATTAAGCCCAGCAGCCACGCAGTCGTCGAGCGTGTTCTCAAAGCGCTTCTTCTCTCTCACAACCACGTTGAGGAAGTCCGTTTTGTCGATATATGGAGCCTGGCCCAGACAGCAGTGTTGGGAGAAAAATGTCCAAGGTTCTCACAATGTACATACCAAAGCCTTGTCAAAGAATACTTGCACCATGCTTTGAATCGTGTCCCCAATATGGACGAGCTCGAAGAACTGCAGTAGCGGTGCTACGTTGGTGGTTTCTTCGTGTTCCGCCGGTCTGTATGAATTCATCCGCTCCGTTGCCCTGCCGAAGCGAAAGGTAACCATAGGACACACGCGAGCGAGGCACTGAAACGAAGAATTACTCACATCCCGAAACCCTTTTCCAGATGCCTGCTACCCAGTACCACAAGCATCTCGCAGAATGCTTCTTCGATCGTTTCTCTCACCCTTGCCCCATACCACCCAGGGTACGATGCAAAAGTTTCCAGTCGTTTGAGCGCATCACGGTCTGCGTGAATCAACTGAAGGGCAACATCGAGGGACAACAGGAGATCAAGTTTTTCTGTTGTCACCAGCTTCGATTTGGCCGCAGATGCAGAATTCGTGTAGGGTTTAGAGGTGTTAGATGCGGATGGTGCAAATGAAGTCACAGCCACGTTTGGGCTCGTTGTCGAAGCTGTATCCTTCGCGGATGCTGTGGCTAGTGAGTCTCCTCATCCACATCATAATCAATCCTTACCTGGCGCCATTGCACTGCCATCAACGCCCTCTTCTCTCTCCTCCTGTTCCTCATCAGCACCAATCTCAAAGACAGCGCCTTCCGCTTCGGCACCGCCGAAACTGGCATACTCTTTTGCGCTGTCCACCGATCCTGCACCACCGACCCACCGCTGTGGATTAAGCATCGCAATGCCCTGGACCACGCCCGTTCCAACGGCACCGACAGCTCCCCCGACAGCTCCTCCTACGGCACCGACGGTGCGGGGGACTATGGTCACGGGCAACAGGAGCATGTCAGTGAATGACGCAAGAACTGTACGCTTCATGAGAGCCGGGTTCTGTGCATTGAGGAAGCGATTCTGCTGTCTTTGGGTGGGAGCACCATATGATGCAAGCGCTGACGTCTACAAGAAGGAAAATTGACGAGGATCGCGGGATTAGGAAGGGAACTGCTTACCGATCTGTCCCACTCTTTGCATATCACCTCAAATGCTTGCTTTAATGATTCTATTTCCTCGTCAAGATATTCGTCCATGTGTGGCTCAAACATCATAAATCTGCAAATCCATATGGTGAGTAAACTTCCAAGGCTATTCCTAAAAGAATACCACAACATAGAGGCAGCAGAGAAGGAGTGTGGAATTGAATTTATCACTTACACAACATCTTCTGCCTTGTTTTTACCTTCTCCGCTGAAATCGCTGGACACCGTAGTGAGAACGTCCACTATTCTCCATGATTCCCGGAAAGTCGCAGCCACTGCAGTGAGATAGAGAGCGTTTGATATCTCTCTTGCACGCGTCAACAGTGGAGTTATGTATTCACCAACCTGAGCACATCATAGTATTGAAGTCAGGGAGGAACATATAAAGAGATGAACGTACAACTTCATTAGCAACGCGCTCTGCAAACCCAACAAGGACCCCAGCGGCTGGCGGAAAGACAAGCACAGCCCTTTTGCCATGCTCCTCCAGTGCATGTATGACGCTAGCCATAAATTCATCCATGGGTGTGAAGTCAAGAGTGTTCTCTTTTCTGTGTATTATCTTAACACCCAAAAGATCAAGAACATGCAAATCACTCACGTGAAGTTAGCTAGCGGATTCCAACAACCCTGCTCATACAAGATTTCTCGCTTCTCAGCCCATACCTTGCCCATCTCCCAATCTCCAATGGCCGGCCAAATCTGCCAGCTGGCATGGGCGACCTCTTTCATCATGACCTCATCTCCACGAGAATCGGCTGCATCAAAGGCAGTCAGAAGTGATACGTCAAATCGATCTATGGCAGCCTTCAGAGCGGCGAGTAAAAGGTCCCCATTCCGTACGGGTTGGATGCGGGGAGAGAGAAAGAAGCTGAGCAGGCGGAGAGAACGTGCTTGTGACAACAGAGACGTGCCTATAAGAGGAGTGAGCGCGGAAAGGACTGCATGGGGTGGCTGCTGCAGAGGATCCAAGCACTTTTTGAGAATTGAATGGGCACGCATATACCGGACGCGGAAAGTCAGCTTTCCTGGAGGTGGGTCTGTGACCGCAAATGATGTAAACGCAGCGGAGAGGGATGGAACGGATGGTATGTCCGGTGCAGACGTGAATTCGCCGAATTCATCATCAAGAGAATCTACAGGTATCGTAGGAGGAGAACGAGATCTAGTCTTTGCCTTTTGCTTTGATTCAAGGTCGTCTAATGCATCATCCAGAGCGTATCGAGTAATACCTAAATCGATCCACCTTCGTTCCCATAGCTTCTCGTCGCGAGACAAATGAGCGGTGGCCCTTGATGCTCGTGCATAGGCGGGGATGTCAGGGATGGGGAGGTGGCTGAGGACAAGGAGGTGAAGATGAACAGGTAATAATTTACCAATAGACCGAGAAAGCGATGGAGTCCTGCTTTCTCTGGAATAAAGCCGGGTCGGTTCGAGGGCAGTGAACTTGTCCATGACGTGCGGGACAGTTGCTCATCGCAAGAGATGAAACTCGGAAAAGGAGATCCCGGCGGCAGTTCCAGATTCGGGATGTCTACAGAGTTTCGTTTGTTTCCGTTCCTTGTCGATCTTATAGTTCATTTTTTATGCTGCAATGGTGACCGTCACATCTCCCCAGACAAATGACGCAGAGCAAAAGAAACGAAAACAGACCTTGGAACGCACAAAAGCCAACCACGTACGCTTCCATCCCTCCCGATGGCCGTCATCCACCAACTAATTCACCATACTTCAGCTCTCGAAACAGCTACAAATGCGTCTGCAGTACGCAAAGCTCAAGGTCGAGCATGGATGGGTGCGCTCTCTTATTATTCCCTGATCTCGTGGCCAACTTCCCAATCGTTCATAGCAACGCCAAAACTTGAACGAGGTTGAAAACCTCTACTTCCATCATTCCCAGGTCCGCGGCTTACGTCCGCTCGTACCTGCTAGACCAGTCACTCTAATCTCTATAAATTCCATCCCGCCTGCCACACTCGTAGCAGAAAACACCCCCATGGTGGTCGACGACACATCCCAGCACGCTGCCAATACCGAGGCACCTCCTGCAGATGATTCGCAATGGCCTAACTTCCCCCAACGTACATCCGAACCCCCTGATGCCTCAAAGCTCGCTCCCTTGCAAAATCCTACTCATGCAACTTCAGAATTTGGTACTCTGTCTCTCCCTGAAAGCGCGCCCTCCCAAGAGTCCTCTCAACCTACTCCCGCCCCACTTATCATCGATACACAACCCGATGATACTACTCCACAACCACCAAACTTATCGGTAACAGCACTTCCATACCGCTCCCCCGACTTCAGCGACCCAGCAACTATGCAGAGGCCTCAGCCTCAGCCCCAATCTCAATCCGAAATCAAGGCACAATCACAGAACCAAGCACCAACGCCGAACCACCCACACACACAATCTCAGCCCCAGCCATACAACCCCTACATGCCCGTCACTCGACAGTCTTCGCAACCCCAACCCAACCCCTTCACGCCCCAACCCCCTCCCCAGTACTCATTCACCCAGTCTTATCAAGCTTCCTCTGTCCAAAACCAGTCCAACCCACAAATTACTCTCATGCAGTCCAGCTCCAGCTCTCAGCCTCCATTTGGAAATGGGAGCAGCCCGCTGACGTATGACAGCTTCTGGTCGACCCATGCGAGCGCAGGTTCAATGTATCGCACCCATGCAGGTTTCACGGCGAGCGCTACGCCCACAGGCCATCTTGCAATGATCACACCTGGCGGGCATGCAGCTGTAATGACAGCCGAGGGGGTGTACGTCGGTGGGCGTGTGAGCGGTTAGAGATCGTATGTTATTTGTTCTGCGGTGGTGCTGGGTGCATTGCGCCGCACGTTTAAGAATCATTTTGGATTGTCTCATGATGTTACAGTACATCTATCCTTAGCTCGTTCCGCTCCTAATAATAATGTAAATTTTGCAAATTGGACGGAGCTTCCGGCGAACCCCCGCTGCCTATGGTGAAGGCATCCGGGTACGTCTGAGGAATCACAAGATTCACAACGGCGGCACGAAACGCTGCGGTTGTGGCAGGAGTTAGCGGCGCTGGTGGGATGTGTGCTGCAGAGATGTAGTGCTACATAGTACTCCTTGGGCAAATAGTATTGATCACTCCAGCCTGAGTACACTATCTCATAATGCATAATGCATAATACCTCATATCAATTTAGGATACAAACATTATCCTATTAGCAAAGTGTTTTGGTCAGGTCGATGCATTTGCTGGTAATAAATAACTTTGCATGCTTGACAGTGATTTTCTATGAATTTTTAAAAATTATGCAATGTACTGAAGGTACTCTACGTCTACTAACCACGGCAAAATAAAAAGCAGCACGGACAAATGCATGAAACTGGTTAATATACCGTCATCGTCGTGAACGTCTCGTCTCATTCTCGTCATCACTATTGTGTGTCGGGTAAAGTATCCACCACCGAAGAACTGAATGTATGCGGCACTGATATTGCAGGAATCCGATAATTGAGGGTAAAGTCACAGTAGAGTAGGCAAATAGGGGAATCATGAGAGTATGCCACCTAACCAGCCAAGGACTTTGAAGAGTCCCCACAGGCAGCCTCCAGCGATTATTGGTAGACTGAGGTTATCGTCCACAGAACCCAAATCTGCATCCTAAATGAGCACACACCAAGTTCGAGCAAAAAAAAGATACCCACCAAGCGCCTCAGCAACGCCAGAAACTAAACCGGCCCACAGAGTCACTACAGCGAGCCCTGTAAACTCGCTGAAGACTCCACCAGCTTCCACACTTGCACCGCTAAACGTACTCGACACACCAGCGTCCCAGGACCACGTCAGGTTGTCTCTTATTGGTGCAATGTATGTCCAAAATCCGGCAGCGACGGCAGCACCTGTGACTGTGGCCGCGATGAAGCCCGCCATGCTTTTACGAGGGGCAAGGGGAAGACCAAGAAGTCGTGCAGGGAGTGGGGGTGTAAGTGGACCCCAAAGACGACCGAAAGTAGATGCAGCTGTGTCAGCCCAGGAAAGGCTATCGAGTGGCATGAACAGGGGGAAGACAATCCAGGGATAAGAATACACATACATGAGAACGGAGACAACTGCGATGTCGAGCGGAAACGCGATGAGTGCTGTATTAGCACCGAGAAGATACCATATGACGCCATTTGATGATTTCTGGTGACACGAGGTCAGGAAATGCATGCATGATAGCTGCCATACTTGCCTTTTCACTATCGCGCATGAATGCCCCAACACATTTCTCAAAGACGCGTTCACATGAAGGGTACTTGAGGCGGAGGATGTCTATTGGAACAAGGATGGCAACGGCAGAGCTCAGGGCAATAATAACTGTTTGCGGGTTGCCTTGGGATGTGTATAGATATATTGTAAAGAAACCTGTCAAGGACTACTAGTCAAACCAAGGAGGTGAAAAGGGAGCAAGGTTAACACACCAATGGACGAATGCAACAACTTGCGAGGAATCTCCCAATCAATCTGTTTTTTCACCGTCTTGTGCTTATCAGTTGAGCCAACAGGGGATAGCCTGCGCTCGCGTGCTATTCGCGTGTCGACTTCCTCGACGAGTTCCTCGATCGTCACCTCTGCGTTCTGCTTCAGCTGTTGGGAACCGCCTCTTGCAGATGCCTTGCGCTTATGTCCTCTCTTCGCAGGCATTCCATTTACTGCCTGTGGCGAGAAGGCAGCGTTATTCGACGCGGACAAAGGTGGAGTAGGCGAGGGAAAAGATATTTTTGGGGAAGAGGAGCGACGTGGGAGGGACGGGGTGCGGGCCCGCGAGGTAGAGCGGCGGGGTTGGTCGTGCGCGAGACCTAGCGAGAAGGCGTCGTTTGCAGGGAGCGTCATGCCCGGGTTGACGAAAGCGAGGCGCGTATATGCGGTAGTAGTACAACGTTACAGTCAACAACGGGTCATGCTCTGTTTGGCCACGTTGGCCCATCCACCTTCCCTTATTCGACTTAAGTCTTGGATGGCAAGTGGCATACAGAAATCACACAATAGTAGGCATCTGGGCTCAGGAAACATGCATAGTATGCATGGCATAGTTTTTGGGGTGACGTGGCATATGATACAACTAGTAGACATATCCGAGAAGCTTCCCACCAACGTTCTTACGACGAGCCTCCTCGTGATCAAGAATCCCTGACGAAGTCGTCTGGCACCACGATTGAATTTAGTATACACTCCAACCCCAGATATGGAATAACCCACCAAGATAATTTTCCCAAAACCACGGGCTGGGAGGAGCAAGTTTACCCAGGACTCAATCTGGTTCACCTGGACGTTGAAACGCGGTGAGATGACGCCGGTCTTGTTGAGTCGGCCATTGAGTTGGATCACAATTTTGCCAGAGCGGTGATCGTCAATGATCTCGAATTCACCGATGTAGCCTGCAAATGAATGCAACAAAGTCAACACCCAATATCCGCGTAATAAGGAATCAAGGGTGGAGGAATGAATAAAGTAGGGATGTAGACTCTACAGTGAACCCCGATCAGTGAGAAGGATAAGATCAGCGTTGTTTGGTTTTGAGAGACGGACTAATATTTCGGAGCATTAAAACGAAGGCCGGGTAGAAAATGAAGCCTCGTCAATCGTAGTTATAACTCCGAGGCTGGTATGAAGCAATGTACGAGTGAGATTGGGAGACTCACCATGACGCTGCATCACAGAGAGGAATTTCACAATGACCTTCGACGAAGGCCTGACCAGGACCTGGCGCTTTCCACGGCGCTCAGCATTGACGATGTTGTTCTAATGATTCAACGAATCAACCCAGCACTCCAATGAAGTGGCTTCCAACTTACAAGACAGTCATTCTGACACCGTTACAGTCAGACTCATTTTAGTTATTAAACAGATAAAAAACTCACAAGGACAGATACGCGGACCATTTTGAATTACAGGTGGATGAGCAGTACTATCAAACGCGACATTAGTAATTATGCTCGTCCGAGTGTCGTGCTATGTAAAGCGCGAGTCAAGACGAGCAAAACGTTGGGCGGGCTCACCTTGCTGACTTGAAATGTGCTGGACGACTGTAACAATTTGCGTTGCTGCAATGAAGATGTGGCTGTGCAACTGTACAGTACCATTCAGCCATCTCGGAAATTACCGAAAGCCTCACCTGCAATAGACTTTAGTACTCCCAGGCCCATCGACATCGTCAACGTCCTCGACATCAAAAATTCGACAAAATGGTGCGTGCTTGTGCAAACAGATGTGTTATTGTTTTTTGATGTTGCGATCAGGGTCGTGTTCGCACCAAAACCACCAAGAGGGCTGCCCGTGTGCTTATTGAAAAATAGTGAGTATTGTCTCTCAGAGGTTCAGATTATAGGGATAGAGGACGGGATATTTGTCAAGGAAGACGGTGTATGCCTGTGGACTGGAACAGTACAATATCAAGGCCCATTCTGACATGATGCACAGCTACCCCCGCCTTACCCTTGACTTCCACACTAACAAGCGCATCATCGATGAAGTTGTCAGTATGCTTTCAATCTCACTCGCTTGTCTCTCCTCATTTCTTTATTACAGGCTGTTGTTCCCTCCAAGCGCCTCCGAAACAAGGTTTCCGGCTTTACAACGCACTTGATGAAACGGATTCAGCGCGGACCCGTCCGTGGTATCTCGTTTAAGCTCCAGGAAGAGGAGCGCGAGCGGAAGGATAACTACGTCCCTGAGGTGTCTGCTCTTGACACGAGCGCAACAGGCTTGGAGATTGACAAAGATACATCTGTAAGTTATGTTCCTGACATTTACTGTGTTGTCTTCTTTCTGGCGAGAATTCATGCTGATATTTAAATACCCCTAGGATCTCCTCAAGGCACTTAACTTTGACTCCATCCCTGTGACGGTCGTACAGACCGTCATCCAGCAGCCAGAGCGTCCCCGGCGGGAGAGGCGCAACGTCCCTGGCGCTGGGCGGTAATTTTAGACTCTTAGGTGCTACACTACGTTTCTGCCATGCCATGTACATGTATGCGATTGCAACTAGCCTGGCCTTTACCTCTTCATATGCACAATTTTGACCGAAAATTTAGGTTTCCCCACTATTTCAGGTCAACTATTGTGCAAGTCATGGGAGGCGTAAGAACAGCGTGCTTCAAGAACTGCTAAACCTCCTATGCCAGCTGGTGTCCCATACGATGCAAGATCGATTGTTACTTTCACTCCATTCGTTTGTTGGCATGTGTGGTGCTTGACGTGGCTGATACGATCCCTATCCAACGCCCAAACCAATCCTGACAGAAGAAAGTGTCTCTCCCGGGTGAGAGATGCTACAGTTTCAGCTAATTTCAGTGGTTCCATAACCAACTCTTGTAGAAATTATTGATAAATATCAAATGTACAACCAAATATCAACGTATCGCAGGTATCGTAGGAAGCTCCACTCCACTGCCAGCAATCTGCTGACGTTCCCGAATTCCCTTCCTAGCATTGAACCTGACCACTAGATCAATGGAGTAACTAGTTTCTATAAAGCCACTTACACCGCCATCATCAGGTTCAAACATACCGCGACAACAGGTTTAGTGTTCGCACAGTGCGTAAACAACGCACTGGTCCGCCTCGCGCGGCCGAGCACGCGTTACCATATCTCGTCCACACTTACACACACACACCCTGCACAGCTACTCACAGTCACTCCATCACCGTAGAGATGGAGTAGGAATTAAGAAACCCTTAGACTAGCTAGTATTGTCCGGCTAAGAGTACATTACTCTCAATAGGACAGAAATGGATACAAAAAAAAAAAAAAAAACGCACTAACTTTTCCCCATCAATGCCCCGGGCGCGGCGGGATAGGACTGGCCAATCGGACCATACTGGAACTGATACTGGAACAACTCAGATATCCCTTCTTTGCGCATTACACGTGGACGACAAGGCTTACGAGTATAGCCATCATCACGAGGCTGAAAATATTGTGAGGGGATAATATTAATCAATGTGTAACGTTATACTCACCAGGAAAATAAACTCATCTCAGCAAGGGCCAGTTCCTTGAGATAATCCCTTGACTTTGACCTTCAACCAACAAACCATGCGTGAGTTAGACCCATAAGCTTGCAGAGAGAGTCGTACCTGATATTGGCTGTTCGTGCCGATCGCGGAAACTACTAGATCGTCACTGTGATGAGAGCATCACACAATGCACTTGTAATTGTCCCGAATTGCGTCCACTGATTCGAAGCATAAATTTTAGGGTCATCCGAAATTATTTTTATCGCTGGCCGACCTTCGTGCCGAACAGAACTTCAGGACTTCTTGTGCGCAATCTTCGAAAACTATGAGACATAGTGCGAGCTCAAAGACAAAGAGCTCACAATAAATCAAATGTGACTGAAGGAGACGGAAACATGTCAGAAAATTGACACAGAGACGAGAGACCGACACAACTCATGCCAAAAACTACAGTGCGCAAGAGTCAGAGTATATGCAGCTGGGATCGGAAGAGCTGACTTAATATCGCAGTGGCGAGCGCACGCTGAAGGTTTGCGTTATGGCTGTGATCAATCGATTGTTTTCTGTGACTTGAAGAGGATGTTGAGACATTGGACCCTAGGGAACCCTAAAAAAACACACTTATCCACACCCTGTTTGCATAGAAGCTTTCGGTAATTGAAGCAGATTTGCCATAGTCCTAGGGGAAGCCAGCGGGGAAACACATACCACTCAACCGCGAACACGATCAAGGCTTTATTAACCATGAATATATAAATTGATAGCAGTAGTGCGTGGAAGACATACTGTCGTAAGCACCCCAAGCTGTGTCGGCAATGTTCAATAATAGACAGCACGCTACATCAATGCAGATGTAGTATCTGCCTGTCCTCTCAGTGAGCTGCGTTTGTGATTCAGGAGTAAGTTTATCGACTCACCAAGGGAGTTCACTCGTGCACTCAAGGGACGTAATACGGCGGCACGAAATAAGGATAGACCAATACATCCCAATCAAGACGTATCGGTGAAGTATCGCGACACAACTATGAAACGTCGAGTAGTCGACATAAATGTCAATGTATACTTGAACATCGCGGAGAGCATCCATAATACCATTATGATCTAGTCACTAAAGATGACATTGTAGGCTCTGGTAAATGCATAAGAAGCCTAGCTACTCACAAACAATTTAAATTTCCTCGTATCTCGTGGAAAATATCGCATGTAGAAGATAAACTGCCCGAAGGCTGTCCCGTAAGAGTCTTTAGAATTGATTATTCAACTCAGCAATAGCAAATGAATGGGACAAGTCCATACGCTGTAGGCTGTGGCTATCGTGAGTCCTTCGCGTTCTAAGGTAAAAATTAGTCAAATACTCAATTGAAGGCTCACCAATGAACCCCGATCCCCACGAAAGTTCTGTGGAATTGGTCGACATCGTGTTGACAGGTAGAATGCACGAGAACCAGTGATATTTAATTTATACCTACGGAAGAAATGAGTCACTACACAAGTATTATTTTGAAAAATTCACGGTGGTGTGTTTAGGGTGTGAAGCGTCCTTAGTACTAACTTACTTCGCTTCTCAAAACTATTTCTATCATAGTTGCGCTCTTCCTTATCAACAGAACTGTGTGCAAGCTTGTTACAACAAAGCTTCCAATTGCATAATCCTGTCAGTCCGACACGGTGTTATTTTATTGATGAACAACTTACAAAAAAAATTAGATGCCATTCCATTGGCGGAGCTTATTCCTTTGTGGGTCAAGATTCCGGTGCACCACGCGAAAGGTCGCCTCCGGTATAATCCTCAGGCTACGAAGAGGATGGCAGATGACTCTAGTGCCAAGTCACACCACGCGAAGAATTGAGCAATCACGATCACTAACTACACAATGAACCCTCATAGTATGAACTTATTATTACTCTGCTCTCAGTGATATATATTACCATTCACCCTCTTCAGTCAATGGTATCGTGCCTTTAAACTACCAGGGACGACACTAATCACGTATCCAGCGACTGTTAACGTTGAAACGACATAAAGTCCAGGCACACGGTAAAAGGGATATAGTTCATCACCAAGTTGACATATGAGTCCCAACAACCCACTTATGGGATCAACAGCACGGACATGGAATAATGAAACACATTCCTCCACCCTGATAATCAAACTTTAGCTGGTATCTTATTGTATTGGACTTGACAGCTCACAGGGCAAGGAATGCAACCGCCTCTCAGCCGCATGGGCGAGTGTGCTTGTTCCTCTTTCTGACATGGTGTGTCTTGTGGAGAGGGAAGTAACGACATGAATAATGGAGACGGTTGAGAGGAGACGACTTTTTCTCTGTGGACAATATGAACTCTGGGCGGATATGTAACAGCGTGTGCGCTTGAGTTGGGATCCATCTGGTGTTGGTGCTAATAGTAGTTGGAGTATGTATTGATATATGCTTCCGACACCACCAATGACGTCGTAGATCCTTTGGCCAGGCGACAATGACGTAATTTTACATTTAGACACTAGCCCTTAACAGAACCTAACACCAACGTAGGGCAAACATTGATGGGAACGAAAAACAAGGCCACATACATACTTGAAATCAAAGTAGTGTAATGTCAACCTCGTATTCCGTTAGGACGATACACTGTAACCTAGGACAGCGGTCGAGGTTACTAATTCTCGCCAGATCGGTGACAACCCCATGGAACCTCTATCGGCCCTCATCTCCGATGGCGCTGTTGGGATGTTGGGATTTAGTGGATCATCAACGTCCTGCAGAAGCTAGGACCCCGATGTAGAGCAAGACGCCTACTGCTCGACTACTACAAGACAAGTTATCCCATACTCAGTGGAGGACTGGAGTCGGACTGTCTTCCAGAGAGGGTGGTCCGTGTACCAAGCTTGGGGGGACGGTCGGCGCTGAGTAAGAGAGCTAGATTGAGGTCGTAGTTGGACGTTTTCGAGAGCGTAGTGTACAACGGTCGTAGCCAGCTTGAATGGCGAAAATTTGATAACATACCACATGCGGATAGTCATCTTAGAGGTAGACGAGAATTCGAGACTCGGAGTTACCTGCAATTCCAGGAACTTCGAACAGAACCATGGACAAGGTGTCGAAGTTTCGAAGTTGCGATGCCGGAGTATTAGTAGAACCGTCCATATAAAATTTGATGGAGTGTTCCTTCACCAACTAGGAGTTGGATGCCCGCTAAATGTGTTTAAGCGCGGCCAGCAAGGGATATTTTTCTTGCAGAACAAAAGCGGGTGATGGATGCGGAGTTCTGTCAAATCAGAGAGGTATAAATTATCGCGACCAGTATAGATAACACCGTGACACGCCAAAGGAGCTGGGATTAGAATTGACTATCAGGTTGCTTCAAGATGAAGCAGTGGGATAAGCGGAAACGCCACCATTTCATCTCCTAGATACGGAAAAATATATCACTGCCACGTCGGATCATCAACCAGTAGTCCAATCGAATATGCAAAAGAGGCTGATTATTTGATGGAACCCCATCGCATGCGGCGAAATCAAGTTCGTGCGGAACTCGGGTAACCGGGATTCGATTGATGAGCCGCGTGCACTAGTGGGCGAGGAACTTGAAAGCACCGGTTGAGATTGAATATTGATCCGCCATCACTGTAAGCCACTGAGAGTACTAGTAAGAATCCCCACGCCAAGGACACGGTTCATTCCGATGAACTGCAGCCACAGCCAAGTGTCGGTGTGGATGGACGACGCCCGCATCCCTCCGGCTCACTCGGGGCGCCTGGAGTGTTCTATTGATAAGCGCTATCAAACCGGCTGATTCGTTGTATCAGAGTGGATGAAGTATCGAGCGACGAAGGGGCTCGCTGTTGACGAGAAGCAGGCAGCCAAGAGACGCTGCCTGCAGGTCGGATGGACCAATGACGGTCGTCCTGTCAGACTGTAATCACAGAGAAGCGAGACATGAGAACAGACCCACACACCTTACATAGGATATGGCTTGAGCTCAGAATATGACAGAGGGTGGTCTTTGATACGCACGGAAGAGCTACGTCTCCAAAAAAAATATACAATGTCCACCGTTAACCCCTAGAGGGAATGTTGTTTAAAAGTGACGGTAACTTATTTAGGTGCAGGAATGGTGATCACGAAACAGCACTCAAGCTGTCGTTCCCGTCGCTGCCAAGCTCGGTGGAGTGGGATGGGCCGGGAGGTTACGACATAAGGGATAAGGTCCCGCGGGAAGGATAATGCGAGGATAGGAAAGCAGTTCCTGAGATCTGAGAGAACAAGAACGAACCAAAGGAGGTGAAGCGCTCGGGAATGGAGGGGGCGAGCGTTGGGCGAAAGTGATTGACATATGTAGAAATTAAGGTGTAGATGGACGATCGACGCCGATTCCCGTCCGAGCAAGAACAAAAGGATGGATGGATAAAAATAATTATGAGCACCTTTGCTGCACCGATGCGATATCTGCGGGTATAGAAGTGATGGGCGAGACCGAGGAGAAGGACAAGCAGAGCCCAAATGAACGGGGACGCGGACGAGTCGCGGCTATGGGTGAAAAGAAAGTTGTCGCCTTGACGCGCTGAGGCACGTTCTTAGAAGAAGCCAGTCTATACTTTTTCAGAAATAACGAGATGATGGCTGCTCGTGGGAAGTCAATCATTCCAAGCGCCAAACTCTGAAAAAGTCTTGTTTGTCCAACGTCTGTCATAGTGGAGGGTCGGAGGAGAAGAAGACGACCACGACAATGACGACAACGACCACGACCACGAGAACGACGACGGGCATGGCGCCTACAACACCTCGCCTCTCGAATGACCATCCACCACTTCGTGTCATAAGCAAGCATACCCCGGTCCCTTTCCTTCTCGAAGCATTCCCCGTACCCCCATCTCACATTCCCCCGTCTCCCGTTATCTCTCCAACTTCCACAATTCCACCACCGTCTCAACTACCTGCAGCAGCACCACCTCCTGTACCTGGCCATTCACCGCTCACCGAACGCGACACCTTTCTTCTTATCCAAAATGCCCGCCGTTCTTCTTCGATCCGCTCGATTTCTTCTTCCAGCACAGATCCGCAGTCCCCCACCTTCAGAACCCGCTCAAGAAATGGTAGTCTCTCAAGTCTCCGTTCCTTCCAGAGCGCCACCCCCGGCACACTTGTCAGGAACCCCTCGTATGACTTGACCCACACCATCTCAGAAGAAGGTCCCTACCATGTTCACCCCCAATCACCTCTCTCCACAGAGTCCGAGTCTGCTTCTCTTCCACCGCCAGCGCCACTCTCTGGCTCCTCTATGAGCGCTCGCACAACCCCCCTCGATATTCCAGACGCCCTGAAACCCTCTTTTCCGTTCCGTCCGGCTAACGAAAGTATAGCCTGCATTGACATCAGCGATCTCAACGCCCTCAAGTCAGACTACGAGGGCGACTATCCCCTCTCAGCATTCCCTTTCCCTCCCTCCTCTCCCGGTTCCCTTCCGCTCAGACCTCGCAAGTCCAGTCGTGCCTCGGAACTTCCCAGCGCCTTCCCTTCTACCAGCGAGAAGGAGGGGGAACGTTCAGTCAGTCCAGACGTCTCAGCTATCATCCATGCCACCCCCCGTCCGCGTTCACGACCACGATCACGCGTCTCTAGTCAATCCCGTTCTCGTATCTCTAGCTTACCAGGCCAAAAGACGCGTCCCATAGCCAACAGCATCAAGAGCAGGTCCTCCTCAAAACAGGTCAGGCGAGAATTGGAGGTTGAAGTTGAGAATGAAGATGGCCGGGACTCGGATTCAAGTATTGACCTTCACACACCCCTACCGTAAGTGTCGTCTTCTTTTTTATTGTTTTCTTGTCTTCGACATGTTCCAATCCTTGCGAGCTCTTCTCTGCTTCTATTATGTGCCCTGGCGCCCACCGGCGTCGGCGTCAACTCGCACCACATCTTCACAATGACAGTAGTATGACACAATTGTTGCGTTCACTCATGCACATCGTGGCCCGCGTCCCTTTTCTTATCCTTGAAGCGCTACCCGCTCATTTCACCTCCCAGACACCTTATGCTCCGACACGGCCTCCTCTCCCCTCACTCCAAACTCCTCCCAACGCCCTCTTCCGACCCAAGCCGTCTTTCTATCGTGTCCAACTTCTCCCAAACGTCCCTCCAGTCCCACTTCAGTACCTTCTCTAACTTGTCCGACGCATCCTTGGTCACCAATAGCTCCACGGGGAGCAAGCACCCTAAGGATTCGCGGGACACCCCAAGCAGGCGCGTGAGACATCGTGATGGGAGACTTCTGAGGGGCGGCATTGGCCTTACGACGGGATTGGGGTGGAGCGACAGGTGAGTGGTGGACTTTCGCTTAATCACTTTACCTCGTCTGCGTGATGGCGCCTTTCCTTCTTGTTGCGTGGCGTGCTATTGGGGGGGGTATCTCTCGGCCTTTCAAGCATGACATGGTCCGAAGGGAAGCTGGGGAGAAGTGCGAGTTTCCGCTTCTCGTCGCGTTTTTATCCCCTCTAGACAATGGGAACTCGGTTCCCTTGTGCCAAGCACAGCGGTCTGCGTGGTGTCCCTGCGCTGGTGCAATGTGCGCTGATAGCGGATGTTGCTCGTATTTCCCAGCCCTTTTCATATTTCGTCACCTATGTCCCCATTCAAATACTAACTTCCTTCTTACAGCGAAGACGAAGATGCGCCCTCACCACTCACCCGCCGCCTCTCAGCCCTCAACCTATCTCGACGTTCCTCTGCTACTTCCATCTCTACTACCCACTCTTATTCGTCTCTGCGCTCGCCTCATCCGTTGTCGAGGAGTATATCTCACTCTGTCCTGCGCGAAGAAGAGGGCGAAGACGACCTGAGCGTGGACGAGTTTGGGCGCACCGCACGGAGTGAGTTTGGTTTGTCTGCCAGTGGAAACAAGAGTCTACACCTCAATGGGAGCAGGAGTTTACCTCTCAACGGTCGAACGTCCAAGGCACACGCGAGCAAAGAAGACGCCGCCAGTGGGGTGCCATTGGAAGATGGGTTCTTGGAGGATGGGGTGACACCCACACGCGCTGCGTTTCGTGATAGCGATGGGTCTAGCTCGAGTGGGGTTGCAGGCACCGGGAATGGTAGTCGTTCGGGCGGGCGACGTACACACCCGAACACACCTAGCAGCACAGCATCCACATCTTCATTGTCCCTTCCTTTTCCTGCGACGCCAGAGAGCCCCAACCCTCTCTCCTCTGTCTCCCCACTCTCCCCAATCCCGTCCCGCGCAACGACCCCATCCCTGTGCAACATCGATAAATCATTGCCCCCTCTTCCGCTTACGCTCAGAAAGTATCCACCTTCACTCTCTCGCCTGCGCACGTATTCGAGCACGTCGAGCGTTGGGTCAGGTGACTTAGGTTCTTCGAGCATTATTGGGGGTGGAGGCGCCGGTGATCGTGTCGGGACAGGCACGGCCACGCCGCGGCCATCCCTTGGGGGCGTCCCGCGGTCTTCACTCAATGGCACTCCCCGACCATCGCTTAGCGGCACTCGACCATCGCTTGGTGGAGTCCCCCGACCATCAATAGGTACTCCCCGACCCTCGACCAATACGCGTCCCACAGTTTCGATCTCTCCCTACCCTCATCCATCTACGTCTTACACCTCGCTGTCCACGCCCAACCCATCTCTATCTAGTCTGGCAGCGCAAAACGGCCATGGAAACGGTAGCGGACATGAGCAAGTATCCTCTGTGCCATTTGTGAGCTCAAGGAACAGCAACGGCCCACCGAGCCCTCTGCCGCGCGCGCTGAAACTCCTACAGCCAGGCGAGCAGCCCCCGCGCCCTGGCGGTGTGCTGATGTACAACAGAAATCTGCATGACCAGCTTAAGCGCACCCAATCGCAGTCGAAGTCGCCACCATCGTCGCCAGTGACAGTAACGCAGACACTCGTGATGGCAGGCAGTGTGGTGGAGAAGCCTAAGCCGCGCACGGGCACGGGGATGGTGTATCGTTCGTCGTCGGGCCCAGCGGCGAGCAGAATGAGGGTGCCGAGTGCAGTGAGGCCCAGTGGGGTGGGCGTCGCATTGTGAGACAGGTGGAAGGACGGAAGGAAGGGGGTTCTGGTTACTCGGGATTCGGATGTGAGTATGAGTGTGTTGGCTGTGTGAGGGCTGCTACTTATGCAGCGTTTCAGGGTGTGATTTGGGGTTGTGAATCGGACTTTCTGTTGAGGCGCTGTGTTGTGTGCTGTGACGTGTGATGGGGTAACCATCGTGCATCAGGGGTGTCTTGGGATGATTTGCTGGATGTCATAGTTCAAGATCCAATATAAGATCAGCAGTTGGACGATTTTGGCCAGCCTTGGCCTCTCATCTCTGTCGCCTTGGTGCCTGAGCAAGATTTACGCTTTCAGGGAATGTTGTACCCACCCAGGGCCCAAGACATTGCGAGACTCTCCGATTGGTTCCACCTCAACGACAAAATCGACCGTCACCGCCAACAACCAACCACCTCCCAACTTGTAAATATGCAACTTTTGTTACTGCGGATTCACATTCTACTACACCGTGTATGAATGATACACATGTCTAGGAACCTGGACTTTTTCGTTTATCTTCACTTGACTGCTCTTCATTCGGATTCGGATTTATCATACGTTCATGACTTGGATCTGCTTGGATTTGGATACATATCACGGAGTGCCCAATACCTTTACATTTCATACGACCGGTTGCATTTCGTTTTATTCCACTTCATTCATACACTATGATACGATATACCACTCTTCCTAAAGACGACACTCTACTGCTCCGAGTCCGTTCACCGCGTGTCGGCCGTTCAGACATAGTGCCTTTCCCAGAACATCCAACCAGATAGCTATAGAGTGCCGCTGTCGCATAACATACCTATATCCTTTTTACCTTGGAAATACTTCCATATGTCCATACTTATTGCACGTTGTACATATACACCAACGTATTTCTCGCAGTTGTATATAGGGGCCGCCCGAACACGGTGATATTAGCAGGTGTGGGAAGATGATAGATAATATATCACCTGTTCTACAATGGTAGCTAAATAATACATCATAACGACTGTATCGCCTGCGGTAAGCTCTTGACTCTCATTAATTGCGATCACGATTGAGCCTCTCTCCCCCTGGTTAGAGCTCGATAGTAGTCTCCGTACTTGAGTAGCTCTTGGCCCCACTGACGCAGGGAGTAGTTGTGTGGTTTGCGGTGCAGTTCACTTGAAGGTGTTTGCCCTGGAGGCGTGACGCTCGGGACACTACTTGAGGTGCCTCGGGCTCCCGTTAGTCCGGTACGTCCCCTGCTACAAAACTGACATTCCGCTTGACAGAAACTCGCTGCTTCCCAAGCCAATAAATACTATGGCATAGCCTTTGCTTTGACACCAACAAATATGGCTCCCCTGCTAAGTTTAACCTGGCCTTTCTGCCAGCCCAAATCGCTAGCTATAGTGCCTTTGAAGCGATGGTATTTTGCAGCCTTTCCGTACGTTGGGTTGGTGGCAGTGGATGTACAGAGTATCGCCATTCACATACATAGTCGAAGGCCTCGGGTCAAGGTGAGCATATATTCTTTTTCGTACACGGTGACTCTTACCGAGGACTCCCTCAGTCATCGGTGTACAACTGGTTAACTGCGGGTCAGAATCGTCAGATGAACTAATTTCGATCCTCCCAGCGGACTGACTTGTTTGACACGCATGGATCCCTTTATATCCTACGCTGGAGGCTACATTACAAACGCCAGTGCGACGACCAAATGTCTGTACTGCCCATACAACACCTCAATTAGTTGATGGTGAGCCTCGACATGAGCTATTCTCACGATTGGCGAAGCTTGGGCATTATTTTTGGAACCCGTCGTGTTTAACATGCGTTCCGTTCTGATCAACCCCCTTCCACAGGTGCTCAGGAAATCTTTTTGGGTATTCACGATGTGCATGTTCACACACGTTTTCCGCATCGGAAGTGCAACATATTCAAGCGACGAAGATAACACCAATAATGTATGTGTGTTACGAGTACACGTGCTCCTAGAGCAGGAAGGATTCATGCCAGTGTGAGGTTATAAGCATGAATTAGCGGATATCCTTGCAATGTCTGGTGCCAAATCGAACCATAAAACATGAACATAGAGCCGTTTCAAGTTTGCCGTCCGACGACCTATCCACAATCGCAATGCGCTATGACGCCTGTACTACCGGTTATGCACGGTATGTTTGGTTCTACTTGGTCTTCAAATTGCAAAGAGCGCGTAGTGCTCTGTAGTGCTTGAAGCTGTTGGTGCCAAGGTCTCACCGTTGCCGCGAAACTGCTAGTGTCAAAGCTATGCACATCAGTCACTCGACCCATGACATGGGCACGATTTCCATGTTGGAGAATAAGCCAAGCAGCAATGAGACGCAACCCAACTGCCGATGCGTAAATCCGAGCCCTGTCCTAATGCAAATGGATAGAACTTCATCACGGCAAAAACATTCGTCTCCTGGAAGCATACAACGAAGGAGCCGAAAACGGACATGCTGCGCTCGGACGTTTCATATTCAGCAGTAATATGTAACCACGGTTTTGGGGAACCTTCGAGCACTTGTTCAAGTTGTGTACATAGTTGGCCGCCCGCCCCGGGTGCTGTGAACGGTCGCGCAGGCTAGCCCTGACCGCAATCTCTTCTTTGTCGCCATGGATGGCATACCGGCGTGGACGTGGCCGGATCCGACAGCGTCGTAGCCATGCGTTTGTGCCCGAGATCATTTGAATAGTTTCTGCACCTGAGTCAGCTTTCAATTTTACCAACTTGTGATAAGGGCTATATTCTCAGGCTGAAGTTGGGGGTAGGCGCCAGGTTGAAGGGTCTAGAACATCCTGGCAAAATGGTCTCGCTTCGTACCAGTAGAGACCGTACGCGTGGTGGCGTGCACAGTTCTCGAGGTTCCCTCTGTGAGGGTACCAAACCGGGAGAACGTTCAAATAAATGCTGCCCATCCTGTTGTGCAGGGTATCTAAAGTACCCAACTTGGGCTCCTGGTCCCTCGCTGACGGGAAGCTGTAAAATCACGGAGGCTCGCATTGAGCGTGTCACTGCAACCATTTAAGGCTCAAGTTCACTTTCAGGGGGAAAATGCGGACCTTGAATTCAAGGGCACCGCAGTTCCGACGGATGCGATCTTGCGTGTTGCGGTACTACTATGCTCGATGTAGTCCAAGCTGAATCAGTAGGTTGGCACCAGGTGCGCATTCACCGGAGGTAGGGACGCGTTGTGGCAGGCTTGCCCGCGAGTTAACTTGATTGTGCCGAGATTTTCAAGCTTTACTTCAAGAAAAGTAGGTCGTCCAACTACGGTAGAGTTTTGAACTGAAAGATTTGACCGAACATGTTTTGCAGCAAGGTAGTCCGCCGCGTCGGTCGGGCTTGGTGTGAGCTGCAGACTAACATCGGTTACTTATTCACCGCGCTTGCTTACTAGTACTTGCTCCATGATGTCATCAGGTTTACGTATGGTTCGGAAGTGGCTGTGTGATTAATGATCCCATTAACGTTTTGATTCCCGTTTCATATCGGGATTCGTGAAAATGTATGACGTTTATTTCCATGTAACGCCAATTACACGATGTCGTCCGGGATTTTCAATATCTTTGAAGCATATACGCGGTCGTCCGGCCGCGGCATTTCATGAGGTTTTCTCAGGGGATCTGCGCCTCGTATACCTGATAACCGTGTACTATATATAATAACAACCCGTTCAAAAAGTTAGTCATATTATTCTCCACTCATGCTTCCTCCCGGCTTGCAGGATGACAGTGAGGCTCAGGTCCCTCATCATGAGCCAGTCTCTCCCATACAGCCCCCTTCTGTACGTTCAAGTGCACCCTCCCATGTCCCAATCGATTTCTTCGACCCTACCGGTGTCCATGAGCTCCACCGTACATTCACCCAACAAAGTCATCCTACGAACCCTAGGGACTCCCTCGGGATACCTCCTAAGGAAGATGCATCCCCCAGTTCTGCTACAACCGTCATCGGCGATGATGATTTTGATTTTGCCAAACATCTCAAATATATCATCAAGCGGTAAATTTACCGTTTGCGACCATCCTTCCATTAACCAAAATCAATCCTAGACGCGATGAGGAAGACATAAAGTGGCGTGAGCTCGGTGTCGTATTCGATGACCTACGTGTCGTAGGCATTGGTGCGAGGACATCATGGCAAGCAACCATGGGGTCCCTATTTAGCCCTGCATCACTCTTGCGTACAATCAGCGCAATCCGCAACCCACCCGTGCAGGATATATTGTCGGGCTTCGAAGGTGTCGTTGCACCTGGCGAAATGCTACGTGAGTCTCGCAAATCTCGCTACTCGTACTGTTGTAAATAAATGCTTTCAAGTCGTTCTCGGCAAACCTGGATCGGGATGTAGCACCTTCCTCAAGACCCTCGCCAACCAACGCGGGGAGTACCATGCTGTAGAGGGGCAGGTTTCGTATGATTCATTTACTCCCGAAGACATCCGGGACCATTACCGCGGGGACGTCATATATTGCCCAGAGGACGATATCCACTTCCCAACCTTGACCGTTGAGGAGACGATATCATTTGCCATTAAAACTCGCACTCCTCAAACTCGTTTCGCCAATCAGTCGAGGAAGCAATTTAACGAGGAAGTTTTGGACGTACTCCTGAGAATTTTTGGTCTCCGGCACGTTCGAAAAACGGTCGTCGGAAATGCCGCCATTCGAGGTGTATCAGGGGGAGAGAAGAAACGTGTTTCTATTGCAGAGGCGCTGTCTTGCAGGAGCATGCTTGGCGCATGGGACAAGTGAGCTTTTGACTATAGTTTGTCATTCTTGCATTAACTTGGCACATGTAGCTCTACACGCGGCCTAGACGCCTCTACTGCACTCGAGTTTGTTCAAGCGTTGCGTTTGGGTACTGACATTGCACGTCTGACAACTATCGTGTCCATCTACCAAGCCGGAGAGCAGCTTTACGACCTGTTCGACAAAGTATGTGTCATCGCTGAAGGCAGAATGGTGTATTTCGGGCCAGCCAAAGCCGCACGCCAATATTTCATCGATATCGGATACGAGCCCCAGAATAGACAAACTACAGCAGATTTTCTTGTCGCTGGTACGTTTACTCAGCTACAGCAGCATTCTTGCTCACGTTCCTGGTTCTTAGTCACAGACCCGATCGGCCGGAAGATTAGGCCAGGGTTTGAGGGCACAGTACCCAGAACTGCCGCCCAAATGGCTGCCCATTTCAAGGCGTCTCAGCTCGGTCAGCTCAATCGTCAAGCAATTGAAGAGTATCGGGCGCATCATGTTGGCAAACCGGACCACAAAGCCTCCTACAGGCAAAGCGCATTGATGGAGCACTCGCGTCATGCACCCAAGAGCAATCCATACACAATATCTATCCCCATGCAAGTTAGGGCTGTGATGGTCCGCCGTGTCCAAATTATTAGAGGCGATATGACCGCACAGGTGGTACAGCTTATGTATGTTTTTCACACAATGATTATGATAGCGACCTCCTGACTCCACTTCACCGATCAGCGCTCAGATTTTCCAAGCCATCATCATGGGGACAGTCTTCTTGAAATTGCCTGATGCAACCTCCGGTTATTTCTCTCGGGGAGGTATTTTATTCTTGTGAGTCTCTCTTGTTCAGCGTATCGAAGATATCCTTCTGACGTCATGCAGCGCTCTCTTCTTTGGTGCAATATCTGCCATGGCAGAGATTCCCGCTCTGTTCGCGCAGCGCCCTATCGTATTGCGACACCACAAAGCAGCAATGTACTACCCCTTCATCGAGGCTCTTGCTCACACAGTGGTAGACATTCCGATCACCTTTACTATCCAGGCCGTTTTCTGCGTCATTCTTTACTTCCTGGTTGGCCTTCAAAGAACAGCATCCCAATTCTTGTGAGTGCCATTTTACTTCTATATCTGCGGACAGCTGAATCAGATTGGTCTGCAAGCATATTTTTCTTGGTGGTCTTCACGATGACTATTGCAATGAAAGCCTTCTTCAGGTTGATCGCAGCTAGTTTCAAGGATGAGTCTGGCGCAACGTCCATGGCTGGTATTGTTGTACTACTTGTGTCATTGTACACCGGTTACACGATTCCTCGTCCAAGTGTCCCAGGTGGGCTTAGATGGATAACGTATATAAACGTAAGCATAATCTCTTTTCTGTTCATGATCTGAGCTAAATTTTAATATCCCTGATATAGCCTCTTCGTTACGGCTTCGAGGCCGTCCTAATGAATGAGTTCCACACTCTGAACGGCACCTGCAGCACACTTGTTCCTCAAGGTCCAGGCTACGAGAATGTTTCTTTGGCGAACCAGGTTTGCACGACTGTCGGATCAATTCCCGGTATGACCACCGTAGACGGAAACAGGTTTGCGAGCTTGTCATACGGCTACTCGTATAGCAATCTGTGGAAAGTAAGTTGACGATTTGATGACAATCATCCTCGCTGAGATTTATGCCCCCCAGAACTACGGTATTATATGTGCTTTTGGCGTTGGATTCCTCGCATTCCTACTCACCGCTACGGAATACAATACCAGTTCCGCGTTCGATACTGCTGTCACGCTTTTCAAGAAAGGCACCCGCTGGGAAGAAGCCATTGACTCCACGACAGATGAAGAGAAGCCCAGCCAGCCAGAAGCCGCCACACATACTGCAGGCACAGCAGCCAAGGTCACTCTGGACAAGCCAGCAGCCAACGAGGTATTTACCTGGCAGCACATTCAATACACCGTGCCGGTATCTGGTGGTGAGCGGCGTTTGCTAGACGATGTCTCCGGGTATGTCGCACCTGGAAAGCTGACGGCTCTCATGGGTGAATCGGGTGCTGGAAAGGTTTGTCGCATTTTGCGTTGAGAGCTTTTTCGTCTAACCCCCAATTACAGACGACATTGCTCAATGTATTGGCCCAACGAGTCGACGTCGGAGTGGTTGGTGGAGAGCGTCTTGTCAATGGGCAGCCCCTCCCGGCAGATTTCCAGGCTCAGACGTTAGTGAAATACTGCTGTCAAAATCTTTCGCTGATCAACCCTTGCAGAGGTTATTGTCAACAAACGGATACTCACTTACCCCAATCCACCGTTCGGGAAGCCCTTCTATTCTCCGCTCGTCTACGACAACCGGCATCTGTACCGTCTGCGGAACTCGAAGCATAGTATGTTCTCTACTTTACCGCGGTGCGCGTATAACTGAGACTTGCGGATAGCGTGGACAAGTGCCTCGTAATGTGTGGCCTTGAGAACTATGCTGACGCTATTGTTGGGTCATTGGGTGTTGAACATCGGAAGCGTACTACTATCGGAGTTGAGCTTGCAGCCAAGGTGAATATTTCGAAACCACATATTTGATCCATGCTGATAGATTTTTGTAGCCCAAACTGCTTTTATTCCTTGACGAGCCCACGTCCGGACTCGACTCGCAGTCCGCCTGGGCAATCATGAAGTTCCTTCGTGAACTCGCAGACAACGGACAGGCGATTCTTTGCACGTGGGTTATTCTACATGCGGATAAACTTTTCAAAAGCTTAAACTTTGCACAGAATTCACCAACCCTCTGCTGAGCTATTCCAGGTATTCGACAGGCTCCTTCTTCTCCGTAAGGGCGGTCAGACCGTCTACTTTGGTGATATTGGCGATAAATCCTCAATTATGCTGGATTACTTCGAACGCAACGGAGCCCCGCCCTGCGACGCTGACGCTAATCCGTAAGTCGCTTCGTCTGCATTGGTTTAAAAAAAATTCATCCTGGTCCCCAAGTGCTGAGTATATGCTGGATACCATTGGGGCTGGTGCAACCGCTACAACGTCAACTGACTGGCATGACATTTGGATGAAATCTCCAGAAGCTGCGGAACTTCAAGAACAGATCGAAGAAAAACACTCCGATGGTCGCTCGCGGCCAAGAGTTACGACGGAACGACACAGTGAATTTGCTACCTCGTGGATTCACCAAGCTGTAGCCCTCACGAAGCGCAACTTTCAAGCGTACTGGCGTAACCCGACATACCTCATCGCGAAGATGGTTCTCAACATCGTGGGTGGTCTGCTCGTCGGGTTTACTTTCTTCCACACCTCGAACACTGTGCAAGGGACGCAGAACAAACTTTTTGTACGTTTCTTTGTTGCTCGTCCGCAGATTAAACGCTCATTTCAATTTAGGCAATATTCATGGCGACGATTCTCTGTGTTCCCCTATCACAGCAATTGCAATCCGTCTACATCGACATTCGCTCTATCTACGAAGTCCGCGAGCGTCCAAGCAGAATGTACAGCTGGACCGCACTCGTTACATCACAGATCCTGGTCGAGATTCCTTGGAACATCCTTTGCTCGTCGCTCTTCTTCGTCTGTTGGTACTGGACAGTCGGTTACTCCACGGACCGAGCGGGCTACACGTATCTCATGTATGGAATCGTGTTCCCTCTGTATTACACCACCATTGCACAGGCTATTGCTTCTATGGCACCTAGCGCAGTGATCGCATCTTTGTTGTTCAGCACACTATTCACATTTGTCATTATCTTGTGAGTCCAGATCATCCTTAATGTTGGTCCACCTGCTGACGCCTCTGAAGCAACGGTGTTTTGCAGCCTTTCCGTGCGTTGGGTTGGTGGCAGTGGATGTATAGAGTATCGCCATTCACTTACCTCATCGAGGGCCTTTTGGGTCAAGGTGAGCGCATACTCGTATCGACGTATGGCAACGACTCACCGAGAATGTTTCTCAGCGATCGGCAGACAACTGGTTGATTGCGCGTCAGACGAGCTAGTCCAGGTCAATCCTCCGAGCGGACTCAACTGCTCGACATACATGGACCCCTTCATATCTTTCGCTGGAGGGTATATCACCAACCCTGATGCAACCGCTGGATGTCTTTACTGCCCGTACCGCACTACGGATGAGTTCATGTCCAGTAATTTCAACATCCAATACTCTCACCACTGGCGAAACTTAGGTATTTTGCTGGGTGTCGTAGTGTTTAATGTGCGCTTCTTTTTTTGCATCTCACTCTTCCTAACACACACTCAACGGATTCTAGGTATTTGCGATATTCGCGTTTACATATTTATTCCGTATCCAGAAGGGCAATTTATTCAGGCGACGAAAATAGAACAAGGAGAATATGTTAGTATTGATCGCGCCACTCTGGGTCTCCGATGAGACAACCAAGAAGTAAATGAATGTACACTTAATTAGCCTACAATCCATATAATGCAATTTGTTACGATGAACAATGATACAACGTGGACCCCCATAGCAGTGCAATGGATCACCGTATCGACAGAATTCCTGACCTCGTTGTCGAAGTCGACCTCTCCTTCCCCTCTTTTTTCTTTTTCACGCCTGCGCCATCCCATATCCTCCAAAACTTCAAGTTTTCATCCCCAGCACCTGTGCACACAACATCGCCCGCAGGTCCCACTGCCGTGTACAGCACCCGAGAGTCATGCGCGTCACGTATTTCTGCAATGCGCTCGAGCGACGGGTAAGCGTGCACCATGATCGCGTTCGTCGGGTATCCATGGGTAGTGAGAATTTCTTTTTTGTGTGGTGACCAGATGATAGAGGAGACCTGAGAGGGCGTCTTGAGAGAATGCAGGCGGGCACCCGTACCACTGTTCCAGACATGGACAGTCGCATCGTTTGTGCCGCCACCACTGGCCAAGAGAGAAGATTGCCAAGGACACCAAGCAATGGCCTGCAGGCAGTGTCAGAGACTGACCCGATCGGCGGACGAAAGCTTACCTTCACAGCCGCGGTATGGTTACGCTTCGTCCATTTTGCCTGCCCACGTGCACCCTCCATAACATCTCCTAAGCGTCCATCCCAAATATTGACAACGTTATCGTTACCACCGCTCGCTAGCAGTTCTCCATCTGCTCTCCACTTCAACCCGCAGACCTCTCCTGTGTGTCCAAGCAATTCCATAACCTTGTGCCGAGGGATGCGGACGTCATGGTGCCATATACTTCCATCCCCACATCCAGAGCTAAGTATGTGAGCATTCCAGGAGAGCACAGCGATCTGTCCCTGATGTCCACCCATCGTCCGGAGCTTCTGTCCAGCTTCTACGTCCCACAGCTCGACTTCACCGGTGCCGAGCCCAACACCGAGGTAAGAGCCATCGTTGGAGAAGTCGACCGAAGAGACATATGTACCCTCGGGTGCTTCACCGAGGTGGGAGACGTTTCCCGTATCAGCCCGCCAGACGTATGTGCTCTCAGCGAGAGCAACTGCGACGATGTTCTGGACAGACCATGACACAAGGTTGAGGTAGAAGTCGTCAACCATGCCAGGGGCATCAAGTACGCGCTCGGGCTGGGTGGGAATGCGTCGGGACTTGTTTGTAACAGAGTTAGTTGATGAAGGGAGTTCACCCGGACGTCCATATAGTGGACGAGCCAGTTCACGCTGCTGGGAAAGCGTAGAGTCTGACGAAGAAGCTGGGGGCGCCTCATGGTAAGCCAGCACGCGGCGGTTGAGAGGGACACCAGTAGCAGCTGCAAGACGAGCAGTGTGTCCTGGTGATGCAGTTTTAGGGTTGAGACTCATGAGCTCGAGCGTGGCGGCAACGTCGTCGGTTTCACGAGTGGTGATGAAACGATCACGGTTATCACTAGTAGATTGTGTGCGTTCTCGGGTAGCAGGGGTTGATCTGGAGCGTTTCAACTCTGGTCTAGGCTGTGATGTCGGGGGTAAGTAGTCGCGTGTCACAACGTCCAAACGAGCCTCGATGCCGCCCTTTCTGATGACACCTCCACCCGCCTGGCGCTGAAAAGAGTCTGAGACGGCAATGCCACCTCCAATTGCCCGTTTTACGGGAGATACTTGTCGCGATTTGGTGATGAATGGATTTGAGAGGTCAGCAGGATGAGACCGTTTCTGCGGGGAGAAGGAGATGCCATTGAAGCCAGATATGATAGATGGTGTGAGCGGGGTCTTTGCATCTGAACGCGATCTGTAGCGGGACGGTGTCTTAGGTATTGAGGTCATCGCGATGAACGGTAAGGTGAGAGGCGTGTGGTTGGCGTTTTTGAACGTGTAGGCACGTGTTTATCACGTGGACTGTTTTTCGCTTGATTTCCTCTTGTTCACGTGCTTGATTTTTGACGCGCCTGGACTGCTTTCCTAAATGTCAGCCACTTTATTTGGCATTGTGGTTGTGTCAGCCATCCTCCAGGGGGATTAGATGTATTCCTTATTGCGCTGTCCATCGTTCCACGACGACACCAACGTTCGTTGCCTCTGCGCCCCGGAACCATGTCCCCCAGAGCTCTCCTCATATCAGTTCTTCTCTTCGCCAGCATAACTCGCGGCCGACCTTTGGTATCACCCAGAGATGATGGCCAACAGCGGCAGGTCGTCCCCTTCACTGGGATCAATTCCTCAGACCCACGCACGGCACGCAGCCCTGACGGCCTCCGCCCCGCCATGGCTGCCATTGCAATGATCATCGCTGCAGAACAGCCCGAAGGACAAGACGCTCTCGGGACCATCCTCATTCCCTATGAGCACCCCGGCATCACACCCACCGCAAGCACACTCAGTTTCTACAGAGTCGCGCGGCGCTCGCCGATACCCATCCTCCGCACGTCAGAAAACACGCCTGATGTCACCCCTGCGACGCAATCCAATTATTCCCAGCTCTTGGTCTTCGTCATCACCGCTAGCACTGTTCTCGGCCTCTTCCTCGTCTTTACTGTCAGCAAGTACGCTCTAGGGTACCTCTGGAAAGAAAAGCTCAAGTCCTGCCGATTCTCACAGGAGTCACTGGTACAAAAGGAGACTGTGTTGACCCCCATCAGTCCTCGGGTAGCCATGCCAGATGCAGACGCAGAGGCCCAGAGCTTGAAGGCTTTCTCGTTTCCCTGCCGACCTGGCTACAAGGTCGTGCGTCCACAAGATTCGGACGAAGTTCCATCTGAGCCCAGTGACGGCAATCGGTTTAGCACCCCCATCGCGTCCGCTGCGTTCAGGAAGTCCTACCTTGATTACGACAGCATCACCACTCAGGATGCGATTTCAACCATACCGTACTTGTCCAAGGTGCCACCACATGCTCGGAGAGATCACTTACGCACGAGGAGCGCGCCCGTCATGACCGACGACTCTTCTATCGCAAGGCCTACCCAGTCCACGGAATCAGTTGCAAGGTCCTATCGCACATCGCAGGCGAGCGTTGATATCCCGAGTTCCTTCAGGCCTTACAGGCAAAGTAGGTTATGTATAGTTCAGACCGGTTGGTAAAACCATCAAGCAATCTATTTCGCGAGTTACCAACTTTGCCGGAATCTTATGGAACGAGGCGAAGGCACGCAGAGGTGCATTATTATTGAGTGCAGCAGACGCGGTATCGAATTACAGAATCACGGAATATAGTATGAAAATCTTAAAAACCTATCCGAATGAATGATCTAGGTATGTATGCATCATGTAAAGTGAGTGTGTGTAAAGTCATTAAGTCCTCATCAGTATCTTGAATTACTTGCGGAGAGTAGCGAGCTTCTCCTGCAGGCTAGCAAGGAGGCTTCCCTTCCGGATGCGGCAGATGTACGTGAGGGTGAAAATCGCAAAAATCTGGACCGCAAAGATTAGCTCGAGAGAAACTGTTTGTGACAATCAAGACTCACATTGAATGCAGTGATGCCGAGCATGATACCCAAGTCGCGCCAGTGGTGAGAGTACTGGATGTTGAACCCAGCAAGCATATAGTCGTCCGTAGTCCGGTAGGGGCAGAACGAACATGTCGAGGTGGCGTTCGAGTCAACAAGATAACCACCGGCAAATGTGATAAAATTGTCCATATACTGGCCACAAGTGGATCCACTGGGAGGAATTATGGGAACAAACTCGTGTTCAGCACAGTTGATGTTACTACCGCCGATAGCTAAAGGGAAGATCAGCATGATGCATGTAAAGAAAGCGTAGAGGCTACCTTGACCAAGCAGACCCTCGATGAAGTAGGTGAAAGGGGAGACATGGTACATCCACTGCCACCAGCCCAGCGCACGATACGGTTGCAAGACACCGTTACTATAAAATAATAAGGCATAAGATTTTATGCAGCCGGTCTGCAATACTCACAAGATGACGACAAACGAGAACAGTGCAGTGAATAGTAGCGATGCAATCACAGCACTTGGGGCTACGGAGGCGACTGCTTGTGCGATGGTCGTGTAGTAGAGGGGGAAGACGATGCCATACATGAGGTATGTGTATCCTGCGCGCTCGCTGGGGAACCCGACAGTCCAGTACCAGCAGAAAAAGAACAATGACGAGCACATAATGTTCCATGGGATCTCTACCAGCATCTGGCTGACGGTGAGAGCTGTCCAGTTGTACATCCTGCTGGGGCGCTCGCGGATTTCGTAGATAGACCGAATATCGATGTACATTGTTTGAAGTTGCTGCGAGAGGGGGACACAAAGCACCGACGCCAAAAAGATAGCCTATACAACGGGTCAATAGCCTTATCATGCAACGTACAATAGCACATACAAATAGTTTGTTCTGGGTACCTTGGAGCGAATCACTAGTGTTGTAGAACGTGAAACCGATGAGTAAACCACCAGCAATGCAGAGCGCAAACTTCGCCATGAGATATGTGGGGTTGCGCCAATACGCCTGGAAGTTGCGTTGAGTGAGGGCTATGACTTGGTGAACCCAGGACGTCGCGAATTCTGTGGGCAGTTGAGTCTGAACGACGGGCCGAGCTCGGCCTTCATCGTGGATGTTCTCAATCTGCTCTTGGAGTGCGGCAGCCTCAGATGAGTTTTTCCAAATGGTGTGCCAGTCAACTGAGGATGATGCCGTTGCACCCGCGCCAATGACATCGAGCATGTACTCGGCTCTATAACAGACGTCAATTCAAGATCGGGACAAGTAGATGAAACAAGCCCTCACGGATTAGCCTCAGGGTCACATCGAGGGGCGCCATTGCGTCCGAAGTACTCAAGCATAGTAGAAGACCCATGGCCGATATCACCGAAGTAGACAGTCTGACCACCCTTCTTGAGGAGCAAGAGACGGTCGAATACTTGGAACAACTCCGCGGACGGTTGGTGGATCCTGTACAAATTGTGAGTAAATACCAAGTATACAAGTTGCTGCCACATCGAACTCACGTGCAGAGGATGGCCTGGCCGTTGTTGGCCAGCTCGCGGAGGAACCTCATGATAGCCCATGCGGATTGAGAGTCAAGACCAGACGTAGGCTCATCCAAGAACAGGAGAAGCTTGGGCTATACCACCATCAGCAGTTGGCGTGGGTAAGTGATAAAATTACTAACCTTAGCAGCGAGCTCGACTCCAATGGTCGTGCGTTTGCGGTGCTCGACACCCAAAGATCCGACGATGGCATCACCATAGTCCTCAAGGCCACACATCTTCAGGCACTTGTCAACGCTGAAAGGATATCAATAAGTATGATGGTAAAGGAAGCAGTAACAACTTACTATGCTTCCAGTTCGGCTGAAGAAACCGTTTGGGGCTGGCGAAGGTGAGCAGAAAACAACAACGCCTCTCGAACAGTAGATTGTGGCAGGTGAGTATCCATCTGCTGACAGTAGCCACTATTAATTGATTTGTGTCAGTACATGACAATTCTTAAAAATCTTGCACGTACGTCTGAGCCTGGAAGTCTGCAGGGAGGGGCTGACCATTAACCAAACGATCGCCAGTCACGACACCAACGTCAACGCGCTGTGCCAAGACATTCAGGAGAGTAGTCTGGAAACAGATGTAAGACAGCGAGGAATCGGACACCTAAACGCTTTACCTTTCCAGCACCCGATTCGCCCATGAGGGCTGTCAGTTTTCCAGGAGCAACGTAACCAGAAACATCATCCAATAGGCGGCGATACTGTCCTCCAGAGACGGGAACCGTGTACTCCAAGTGCCTCCAAGTGAAAACGTCCGTCGCTGAAGGTTTGTCGAGGTCTGCAGGGCTAGCATCCGTACTAGCACGCCCGATAGGCTCAGCGTGGGCAACCTTTTCCTCATCAATGGACTCCGCGTCCACCTTGCCAGTGCGAGAACCCTGCTTGAAAAGGGTGACAGCCGTGTCGAACGCAGAAGCAGTGTTGAACTGGGTCGCAGTCAACAAGATGGCGAGGAAGCCTACAAAAAAGGCACAGATAATACCGAAATTCTAAAAGAGCCGAAATTAGTCCACCTCTACTGTGCAGAACAGTCCAGGCCCTTACCCTCCACAGATGGCTGTAATAGAAATCATACGACAGATTGGCGAAGAGGTTTCCATCCACAAAGTTTTGGCCAGGCTGAGCACCGACCGTAGAGCACACCTGGTTAGCCAATGAAACATTCTCGTAGCCTGGACCTGACGGAACGAGCATAGAGCAAGTCCCGTTAAGGGCGTGGAACTCGTTCATCAGCACAGCCTCGAAGCCATAACCCACGGGCTGGAAAACTAGCCGTAAGCACGCAAGCCTGTAATTGCAATCCAGGAACGTACATTAAGGTACATGATCCAACGGAGAGCACCAGGAATGTTGGGCTTGGGGATCGTATAACCCGTGAAGAGAGATACTATGACGACGACGACACCAGCGACAGACGTGGCGGCAGATTCTGTCTTGAAGCATGCAGCGACCATTCTGAAGAATGCCTTCATAGTGGTAGTCATGAAAAAGACGAAGAGGAAGAAGATCCTGCATGTGCATTCAGCGAGATAAATACACATTAAAAAGAACACTCACAAGAACTGGGATGCCGATTTCTGAAGACCGACCAGGAAATAAAGCATTACCGCGAACACAGCTTGGATGATGAATGTGAAGGGAATATCAACGACAGTATGCGCGAAGCTTTCAATGAATGGGTAGTACATTGCCGCTTTATGGTGGCGAAGGACGACGGGACGCTGGTCGAAAAGAGCTGGAATTTCTGCCATTGAAGACAAAGCCCCGAAGAAGAGAGCGCTTAGAGCGAATTAGACTCATGATAAGCAACCTCGGGTAAAACACGTACAAGAAAAGGACACCACCACGAGAGAAGTAGCCAGAGGTTGCCTCGGGCAGCTTTAAGAAGACGGTCCCCATAACAACAGCCTGGAGTATTTGCACACTAGAGTAAAGTTGATGAGAAGGATATTGCAATGCAATGACCTGCACACATACACAAGTTGGACAGCTACAGTGCCTTTGTCTCCCTTGATGATCTGCACGCGGCGAACCATGACAGCTCTGACCTGCATAGGAATAGAGATGATGTACGGGTTGCTTTTCGGAGCAGTACTAGCATGCTCCATCACGACACTCTGCCTGTATGCGTTCTTGCGCTCAGAGTTCCCGACATAGTGACCGCGGTAGTCCTCCATGGCGTCGCGGTTTACCTGGCCAAGGGGAGAAGAGAGGAATGCGGCAGCCATCTCCTCTGACGTTTGAGGAACCCTGCCCTCAAAACCGTCACGAACCTTCCGTCCATCCGGATTGGTCACTAGAAACGATGACGTTGACCGCTGTACAGGACATACAACCACTATGAAGACATACCAGCTACGAGGAAGTCGGCCGTAGTCTGCCTGTCGAGCGGTTCATACCCCATATCAATGAAGTACTGGCGTGCATTCCTAGTAGGGCCAAAGTACGCCATCTTGCCCTCTGCAATAACGCATACTTTATCGAAGAGATTGTAGAGTTGCTCTCCTGCTTGATAAATGGACACGATCGTAGTAATACGAGCTATGTCTGTGCCGATGCGCAGCGCCTGAACAAACTCGAGAGCTGTAGATGCATCCAAACCACGCGTGGAGCTAGAAAAAAAATTACATCAGCACGAAGATAGTCTCAGAATGAAGCAAAACTCACTTGTCCCATGCACCGATCAGAGCGCGACAGGAAAGCGCCTCCGCAATCGAAACACGCTTCTTCTCGCCTCCTGACACGCCACGAATTGCCGCATTGCCAACAACAGTATTTCGGGTATGATGAAGACCGAAGATGCGAAGGAGGATCTCAACCACTTCGCGGTTAAATTGATCCCGGGATTGGTCAGTGAATCGAACGTGTGGAGTGCGCGTTTTGATGGCAAAGGACAAGGTTTGCTCGACAGTCAGGGTGGGGAAGTGAACATCGTCTTCAGGACAGTAAATGACGTCTCCACGATACTGACTAGCAATGTCTTCTGGGGTGAACGAGTCATAGCAAACTTCGCCTTCCACAGCATGGTACTCGCTGCGCTGGTTTGCGATAGTCTTAAGGAACGTGCTGCAGCCAGAACCAGGTCGCCCAAGCACGACTACAAAACACGTGATTAGCGAAGCTTACGTTAATTAATCAAAAATAACGACTGACGCAACATTTCACCAGGTGCAACGACTCCCTCGAATCCTGAGAGGATATCGCGGATAGGCGGGTTCCGCGACGCAGAGAGGTCTCTCAGGATGGCAGAAGGATTAAACAAAGAACTCATGGTAGGCTGCAAAGAGGCACGTGCGCCAACACCTACGACGCGAAGATCCTTAAACATAACGCCAAGTTCCCGTCCCTTAATGGACTCCTCGCCACGACTAAAGATACGTTAGCAGAGGTCAACCGATTAATTCACACGGAACTCGCCGTCTGATAAGGTCTTTGAGGGTTCGTTCGAAATCGAAGGCGTCATCACCAGCACCTTCAGTGACAGAGGACGAGGTAAAACTGTCGACCTTGGGTGAAGAAGGAAGTGCAGGTGGGGGAGAGCTTCCGCGAGGAGGACCTTGAGTTTGAGAACGAGTGGAACGTATGGTCATCGAGCGTTTGAGTTCGCTAACACCAACCGGGTCGAAAAAACTGACTGGAACGCGCGACAGGGAGGGAGGAGCAACCTCATGGGAAGGGTCTCGGTCGGGCGCGTCTCGAGGAACGTTGGTTTCCATCTGAGGGCCCGGAGGACTCATGGTGGGCGATGTTAAAGGAAGGGAGCAGGAACGTTAAAGTCTCTAACGAAGGTGGTGATTAAATAGTCCCCCGGCGAATAAGGGCATAATTCGGTCAGGGATATCAGAACAGTCCATTCCGCCTGTAATACTTGGACCATCCACGGACATGACAATGCACTTCTTGGAACCGAGTGTCGCGGACTCTTAATGTCAACGGCATCCGAAAGGGAACCGCCGGCAAATCACTCTTTTTTAACACCATGCCCGACATTATGACCGAGCTTTGCTCTCCCCTGTGTCCAACCCCGAACCCCTCCCCGAACTCTATCCATATGACGAGTGTACTCGGCATGGGCAGTGTCACTCATTTGTGCAAGTGATCCAGTGCTCCTGGCGCAACATTGTTACTTCGGTAGAAGCGCAAGAACATCAGAATCGACTTGGACTACGATTCGGAAACGAGGACACACGTCAAAACAAGCGGACTTCTTTCGACGGTCGGACATCGGACCTACTATAGTTCACATCCGCAGCATACTCAGCTTGTATCCCGACGCCTTCAACAATAGTCATGTCGTCCGTCACAGATTCTGTCATCTTCAGAAATATATTCTCTACACCAGCCAGCTCCTCCATCTGGTCGGACACCCAGCGTACTTCCTATTATCTCCTCTTTGAAGCCTCACTGGCATCGGTTCAGGCCGATCTTGGCATCATTCCCCGTCAGGCTGCTGATGCCATCCTCGCCTTCTGCCAGGTTGCAAACATAGACTTTGATGAACTAAGGATACAAACAGAAAAAATAGGTTACCCAGTGCTTGGAGTAGTCAAACAAATAGTCCAGAAAGTAAACGCTCTCGAGCCTGGCCTCGGAGAATGGGCTCACTGGGGTGCTACCACCCAGGTACATCATGACCGCATGTGCTCTCGTCATATTAAGTTCAAACCTTCGTCGTAGGATGTCACTGATACCGCAACAATTTTACAACTTCGCGATACTCTTGATCTAGTCGCCGAAGCCCTAAACGTCATCACCTTGGACCTTTGCCTTCTCTGCCAAACACACAAAGCAACGCTCATGGTCGCTCGCAGCAACCTCCAGCAAGCCGTACCCATGACCTTTGGCTTCAAAATGGCGCGCCTCCTCGCCACCTTTGAACGTCACAAACAACGTCTTGCCGAAATACAGTCCCGTCTACTTGTAGTCGAGTTCGGCGGAGCTGCAGGGACACTCGCTACTGTCAAAGATGGCCGAGGTCTCCAGTGCCAAGCTGCCCTAGCCCAGAAACTAGGACTTGCAGTCCCAGAAATCGCATGGCACACGGAGCGTGATCGCATCGCCGAAGTTGGTGGTTTCTTCGCACTTCTTACAGGCACCTGCTCCAAATTCGCCACAGACATCAAACTCCTGATGCAAACAGAAGTTGGCGAGGTCTCTGAGCCATTTTATCCGCACCGCGGCTCTTCCTCGACGATGCCCCAAAAGCGCAACCCCATCTCGAGCGTATATATCACCGCCATGAGTGCCACTGTGCGCCAGCTATCTGCCGCGCTGTATGAAGCCATGGTCGAGGACCATGAGCGCGCGACAGGGCCATGGGAGATTGAGTGGATAGTCCTCCCCCAGATATGCACTCTCACGCATTCATCGTTATTGAAAACGTCCGAGTTGATCAAGGGGTTGGAAGTACATTCAGACGTCATGAAAAGAAATCTGGAGATAACAAAAGGAGGCGTGGTAAGTGAGGCTGTCATGATGGGGCTCGCTCCGCGATTAGGGAGGCAGTTTGCGCATGATTTGGTCTATCAGCTGTGTAGGCGGAGTGCACAGGAGGATGTCCCCTTGTTGGCACTGCTCTGTGCGGATGATCAAGTATGTGAGAGCGGACTGTCGAAGGAAGAGCTTGAGAGACTCTGCGATCCAGCCAACCACACGGGGCTTTCCGTAGAAATGGTTGACCGCGTTCTAGCAGGCACCCAACCTA
>MU836997.1:109409-131712 GCA_029603245.1 Rhizopogon salebrosus TDB-379 | reverse complement strand
GTCAATCAGGAATAGTACTTCAAGTTGATGACCCGCTCCATGTGCCGTTTCAAGGGCTAGAATTAATCGCACTATCGGTAAGAACAGCGTTGGATTTTTTTGGCTCAATATTGAATTTTTTTCGATATGTACATAAAAGTATTTTTTTTGGGCGTCGATTTGGCGGTTAGGCGCCCGTTGCACAAAGTAAGCGGCCTCTAAGTGATTCGCACCATAGGCAGTAAATTGAACTACCATCAGTTTTCCAGTCGATTTGTGTGGATACTCGCACAAGGACCGTAGCGCCTTTCATGAGATTAGATGAATTACGAATGGATACACCCCTAGGTTATATCACCTTCACGAGCTGATGCCGAGAAATTAGTACTCATGGGCCGTAGTAACCACGACTATCGACTCTAGAGCTGCAATTTACTGCAACCCAGCATTTTAACTTTAATCACAAATTCACTCACGATCATCAAGGCCGTCGTGACGGTACCTTAGCACTTCAGTCTTACTTATCTATCGCCCGTTCTATTAGTACTAGTGACCGAGCGAGCATTCTACTTAAACTAACTTAGTATCGAATACACTTAGCTATATGGACACGAGTCGAAAACTTGACCATTCTTTTCCGAAAGGCCTAATGTCATGGTACATAATGTTAAATAACCACTGCCGAATGCAACGAACCTGAGGACGTACCCACGAAAATAACTTTTTATTAGGTGGAGTGAATGCAGGGTGAAATAGCGTTGTACCAAACACCTCACGCGTACATATGCATGTCGTACGGCGTCCTCCTTTTCGGCATTCGGCGCACTCAAAAAGTTAAGCAAGAGCCACCGCTCCGTTGGCATGACCAAATAGAATGAGGGCAAGCTGAAGGAGTACGAGCACGTTTGAAACGGCTCCTACAGAATAACGACAATGTGTCATCCTTTCATAGATATTAGAAACTCTCTGGATAAGTCTCCCGAATACATCTAAAAAGTACAGCGGTTCGAGAGACAGCTGCAGCATGGCATATATTCTCCGACCCAGCAAGTGCGAATGGGCATAGGGAAATGAGTAAGCGCCCAGCTGTACTTACATCGCAAATAATATTATACCAAAGGTAAGTAGCTGGTCACTTCCCGGGTGAATGACGCAATCGTGAAGGAACGACACTTCCTGAGAGAAAGAAGGGTGACGGTGTATGTAATTCACGGGTAGTCCCGCAAGTATCAAGATGGGGCTGTCAAAGTGAGTAGCGCAAATGGTTCGTAGCGTAATGTTTGCAGAAGGTATTAAGTACTTTTGCGGGAGGACTGCAGTAGCTCGGGTCTCCATCGCGCGCTGCCCTACGGCATCCCATCGCACGAGGTCAGCCAATGCCTCCGTGCCGACACCGTCCGAATCTTAGCGCTGGCATTGGCATCAGATAAAGAGACAACGTGGTATTGCAAGCGAGGTTGAGGTGCCAACTGACATTCTCTGAGGTATGCAGCATAGGTGATATGGCAAGTGCGCGTGCGTCCAATGGGTTGCCTGCGCCACCAACGCCATCAGGAAGGGGTATTGTCATGCAAGAACGAGGAGGGATATAGCCATGCCAGTGATCAGTCTGGCAGTAGTCAACTTGCCCCGAGAGCTCAGAGTCGAATCTATGGGGAGTAAATGACATGTGTGATGTCGGGGACGCTCAGTCCTATCCATGATTCCGAATGGAATGACTGGGGACACGACGCGTATAAAAATGTTTTGAATGGCACTTCAAGTTAGACCTGAAAGGTGATCTGGTCCGGTGATATCCGGTGAGCCTTCTCCTCGAGATCTCCGAGGAAGGCAGGAAGTGGAGTTCAAGGATGGACGTCGACGGGATACGAAGAATGTTATTATGGAACAGCATTAAGCTTAATGAAGTTTGATGCCCTTGCCATAAGTTCCATTAGCATGTAACTCTTCTTGGCGATGGCGAACTCCTTCCATCTAATTTAACTTCTCTAGTCGTTCAAACATCCATCTCGTTACATCGAAGCACGCCGCATACAACAGCGCGTCAAACCATGTCTATCCTTCGCTTTTATCCCTCTCTCCTCCCGCTGCTCTCCCCCTCACGCTCCTTTCAATTTTTACGATGGTCGCTGTCCCATCGGTTCTCGGTTCACATTTTATCGGTACCAAGTCTAATTCTCTGCTATTAGAATCTTCTGCTGATCACCACCAGGCGTTATCCTCTCGGCCATGTGAGGATCATATTATCGTCAACCTCGCTCGACACACTCATTTATCCGTACTCAGGCTCTATGGTTTCACTCTCGCACAGACTTGGTGGTATTTCCGATCGTATCCAAACGACAGATCCACTATGAAGGCGCTGGTAAGCATCAGATGCAGTATATCACATCCCAAACTCTTACGCATCTTGTCAAGGTGGCTTTTCTGTGGTTTGCCACCTCCACTCGTAGCCTTGCACTATGCCTGACCGGCCTAACCTTCCACAGGGCTTTGGACACAGCTCAGCTCGTGCTTGTCACCACCTCAATATATCAATACACTATTGTGTGGCAAGGTGACATTGAAATGTCATCTCGTGTATCCAAGTATGTCATTTCGCACATCCCGTTCCACCCATGTTCATTTCGAGTAGAACCTTCGAGGTGGGCTTCTTGTTTTCCATGATATATTGATGCCGAAATCAATCATTACAGGCATCTATGGGCGTTACTGTCAGTCCATTAATAGTCTTCAATGCTAAACGAGTACTCAGCCTGTCGTAGTCCATAATTGCTTTTCTGGTGCAGTTGTACGTGGATCCTTTGCTTCACCGTGATAAACACCCATTTCTCGTCACAGGACGTATGCTCACCGTATATGGCGACGTAAGATCTAACCAAACGCTCTCAAATCTTCTGCTGAGAGTTCTCTAGTCAGCTTTGGAAATTGGCTAGTCACATTCTCGATAGTGAGTCCACAAAATTTGCGTTCGTGTTTACACTTGCTCATTGGGAGTAGGTCATGTTGGCACTAGTTGCGCTAGGTGAAAATACTCTGCTGTGCGCGCGACATGGCTGACTCACAACTCGTACACAGGTTCTGGCGGAGGTACGCACAAACTCTACTCTACCTTATATTGTATTCATCTGTGGTCGCAGCAATGGTTGTAAAAACGTGAGCTTCCTAGGTCAACATCCCACATCGATGCTCATATCCCCAAGTGTCCGCGATCCCCTATGGGATAGCACGCATGTTAGCAACGTAAGCTCCTAACAATCGTCAGCCAGCTTCCACGTCTTACGCGCACAAGCTACCGGCTTCTAGTTTCTACATATCTTCGATGGCGTGTGACGCCCTCATTGCTGCTACACAAGTGTACTTGTTTCGCATGTCCCGCAGCGGGATAGGAAGGTCCGTCCCTGGACTTTTCATTTTTCTCCTGTGCTCATCTTTATCAAGACTCGGCGGTCTTATCACCAGATTGACCATGCTCGTTGTCAACGTGGGCTTGATAACCAGGTGATTGCGATCTGTACAGAGCGAGCCGTTTAATAAATATCTAACTCTTCGCTTTAGCATAGATGTTACACTGTTTCTCATCCTTGTGCGCTCCTTCCTGGCAGAAATATTATCACTAACAAACCTCTCGCTTTCAGTTTCTTGTTTGCCCTGGCAACGGCGCCTTTCTTGTCCCATACATCCTCATGAGCCATTGTGCGCCCGCCGTTTCATCTTCTAACATCAACTCACCCACGTGCATTGCAGGTTATCTAAATAGTTTCCTCAGCGTGTAAGTCCATCTCCCGCGTCAATAACAATCTTCTCACCCCTACAAGTCTCAACTCTCGACTGCAGCTACGCGAGCTGGCAGATAACGAAGACGTAAGCGCTTCTGCGCTATTTTTCTTACACTCCTAACCATACTTGACTCGACCATCGCAGTACGCTTGTCCGAGCATCGGCACCGGGGCTTCAGAATTGGTATGACATAGGGTTCAGGTCATTCTTAAGCGCGTTGTTTGAATGCGCCACTTGGATGACGGGTATGAAGTTGGCCACGGTGTACCGCGATTAGGTCACCACAGGCAACCCCGAGTCGAACCCTCTTATTGGACAAGAATACTGCACTGTACATTACCACACACCATCGACCGAGACTCATCGATGGATCATTCACTCCAAGAATCAGCGCTTTTGGCAGCCCCATAATGTAGACCATGCTACAGATTGTGCACGAGTTCCTGTACTTTTTTAGTTTGATGCATGCTCCTGAGAAAGGAGACCGGTGAAGTTCAAGAAGTTTGCGGTGAAGTCTTCCAGTTCGCGCTGTACTGTATGACGTTGCATCAGCACATTTATTATTGCGCGTTTCGGAGCTCTTACCATGCGCGCTTCGGAGCTCTTACCATGCGTGCTTCGGAGCTCTTACCATGCGCGCTTTCAACGTTGCGGTTGCCTGCGCGTTGTTGTCAATCGAATATCTCGCATGGTGCACGTTTTTGTCATACAAGCATTTGCAGCTACGTTGGCCTATCGAATAATCTACTAGCACGGCTTGTAGAAGGCACAAGAAGGGGTCGAGTCAAATTCGACGATGAGTTGGTGGATCAGTACTCAGTCAAGAACATGATGTAAATAACTTATACAACTCCAATCTTATGCCGAGGACGTCGATGAAGAGTCGAAAATCAGCCGCTGTTCTAGGTCGAAACTTCAAAGCTTCATGGAGGAACACTGATAGGCCCAGTTGAATACTGTTGCTCCACGCTTGATGATCTGTTGATAAGTTCCTGGGATCGTACTCCGCCAATACAGCCAGACGTGGATTGAAATATAGCAGGGAACCCCCCCCTGATAGTGTTGAATGAAATAGATCCGTAAATGAATTGACCGCGAAATTCTTTATCGATATGTCCATTGGGTCCTATGGCAGCATAGCTAGACAATGTTTTCAACGTCGAGGAAAGAAAAGATTATCGGATGACTTTCCGTAGAATTTTGAAATGCTTCCAGATTTCCTTCAAACCTTCCGGAGTCAAATTTGACTTGTTTCGACTCCTTGTCTCTTCGAATGTGCATTTCATAGTCCGCGATGGACAGTCAAGTGTCCGAATAGCAAATCAGCACGTCGACCTGTCGATCGTTTTACAATCCCTGTTTGGTATAGCCCATCGGTTAAGTTCGTACGCGAGTCTCTCCACCAATGAAAGCGCTCGCATAGGCTTGAAATTGTTGATGTAAAATCAGTCCTCTCTCAGATGTTGAACCTACATGCGCTAAGGCTCGGGTCTGACAAGCGCAAACGACTAGAAGCCACTTTTCTGTGATGTTGGCAGCTTGGGAACATCAAGACCGCTACTTTTCATTGTTCTACCCTGATACCCAGCGGTTTGGTACTAACTTCTATCATTAGACTTAACCGAATCATCCTATGTACATACTGTAGATCAATATTACATAATGATAGACACACCTACATTCCCACAGTCTCCAGAGACACGACGTGATGACAGCAGCAGATCCTTCCTTTTCACAACCTACACGCCTTCAGTATTGTTTTCCATCACTAGGCCTCACTATGTCTCTCTTATCATTCCTTCTACGGTTACATGGCCCTTTGGGTCGCCTCCAGAGCGACTACGTGTCTTCCTTGCCATCTGGAGGCACATCATGATTTTCAACTCCTCTTCCAGAACAACACCTCTCTCTCGGTAAAACTCTGATGTCTCACAAGTGTACAGCAGTTAGCAGCTCAAGAAAGTAGCATCTTGGATGATGCTAGGTGCTTTGATCCTCAAGGGGGACGCTTTGTCTAGCTTCTCTCAGCCATTCAAGTTCTACACCTCGGGAACCTCGGGATCGCTGCCAACAATATTTCTCAGATGATGGCGAGCTTTTCTAATGAGCAACTGCAAGAGTTCATCCTGCTTCCTCAGCGTCGGACTGGCATTGCATGTCCTTCTGGAATAATGTAGAGTATTTATTAGAGTATCTCGTGGAATTTTCCCTGTGTGGTGTTTGAAGTGACTGAAAGCAGCTAAAACCACTGCTGAGACTTAGTTTTTGACGACACGTCGTCTTGCCAGTGGATGAGCCACAGACGCAGATAGATTCCACCTCCTAGGAGTAGCATTGGATGATCGTAGGCGTCGAGGATGAGTGAAAGTAGGTGTGGCGTGCCAGAAGCCCTACTGCGATGCTGTTTAACCACTCCTTACCTTACAGTCCGAGGCGTTCCGAGGCATTACTGACTCCAGCTTACAGCGCTTGAAGTTCTAGCGCGCCATGTGTTCATAGACCTCCCAGCAGTGTACCTAAGTACTAGAGAAGGAACGACTATCTTCTCTTCCATCGGATCTGTCCATAAATTCAGGGGACACTCGGCAGCTCATAATCAACATTAATCTAGCATCTATTTATGCGGCCGGAACCTACTAGCTCGACAGACAGGATGACCGCTGCTTGAAAATGTACGTATCATGTGTTTGTCGATCGATACATGCTAACGTTACACCGCCTAATGTAAAGTGTTCCTCACTGAAGATGTTCAGAATGCCGGGTAGAGCGCAATTGAATCGATAAATTGCAAGCGATCTTCTCGTCAGCATAGTATCAATGGTCAGCCAATGGTACTACATAGTTCATAGCAGAACTGGAATGATATTGGCTAGTTCATATGAATGATGCTCCGAGTGTAGCAAAAGTGGCTTCATCGGAACTACTGAATTACATACCCCGATGCCGCAAGCGCCTGCACAAAGGGTTGTACAACAGCCACATCGCCTGCCGCAAGCAATCCCTTCACGCGTGGGTCTGCTTTCACCAGCGCCTGCCCCAAAAAGTCTCGCGGATCACGCACATACGCTACAGGATCCACAGGCGCACCCTCCGCCGCCGCAAGTCGCGAATATGCCGCCTGGTACCCGGCCGTCTGCTCCTCAAAGTCGATCTCCGTGAGCCCAGTATTCTGTTCCTCGTCTTTGGACTTGGAAAGATACTGAGGTTCACTAAAGAGCTTGACAACAGAGACAAATGCTTGGGGCCTGTAGAAGAAACGTTGAGGTAGCGCCGCGAGAAGTTGGAGACATAACGTACCAGCTCTGCGCGTTCGGAGGCGTAAGCATGATCGTGCTCTGCATAAGCATGCGGATCAGACCGACGGCTGCGACTTTCCTATCTTTGTGGGGCATCTTGGGCACTTGCGGGACGATGAAGTTCACAAGAATCTGCGACCAGAGCCTGTAAAAATGGGATAAATGGGATTTGTAGAAAAATAAGATGCGCCTCACTGTGGCTGAATCTCCTCAACGGAGGATATGACGTAGTCCGGCCCAAGCCCATCCACATCAATGGCCATTGTGAAGAGGAGGAAGTGCGAAAAGAGATATATATATTTATCGGTTTTGCTCGTCTGCATTCTTGTGAGCAGCGTCATGACAATTGGTTTAAAGTACTGCCTCAACTGCGCCCTGACCAGCCATTACTGTTAATTTCAAACCCGTTCGCTGAAAGGAAAGGCACGCAAACTCACGGAGGCACATATCGCACAACGCCCTGGAGAAGTTCAAAGCCCCAGCCATCATTGATCTTGGAGGGAATCAGGCGTTGTTGTATGACAGCCAGCACAGCTGTGATTTGCCCGGTGTTAATCATCTCAGTAGCATCACGGGAGAGGAACGCCTTGAGGAGCTTCACGAGACCGGGGATGCTGCCCTTTTGTTGCCAGCATGTGGGCGTGAGGAGGAATGGGAGGAGGGAACGATATTCGGTTGGCACGCCGGTGATATGTGCTTCCAACATCTGAGCGAGAATTTGGAAAACGTAAGGGATATACTCTGCAAGACAATGTCAATATTGGGAGATAAAATAGTTTATATTTGTAGCTCCTTACGGTCAATGTCCTGTTGGAGAATAAACGTGAAAGGGCCAAAGAGGGCCTGCTCAAACGCGGGTAGAGTAGATGGGGTGCCGCTCACGACGAACCTATGAAGCGAGCGTTAGTCAAGGTACGCAGTACGGCGCCAGGACGTACCTCAGCAGTGCTGATATACTTTCAAAGATGTACTGATCAAAGTTTGGATTACTCGGGTTCTTGGCGATGACGCCAAGGATGTTGACGAGCCGCTGGAGCACTTGCTGATAGACAGGAGTAAGAGTTTGGCGTGCTGTGACGATTATGCGCATCGCGCCTGCAAACGGGGTCAGCACCCGCGAACAGGAGTACGTGATTGACTTGCATTTCATCAAGTGGTCATTTTCGGCAACCTTTTCAGGAGGACCAGCCGCTTCTATCTTACTCAGGAGTGCATTAAGTAAGTCAGCAGCGAGGTCATGAATGTCGGCTTGCGAGAACCTAAGGTCAGAACGTGAGCGCAAGATTACTACCACTTGAATCCGAACGCACAACAGTTGTGTCCCCTTTTTGATGAACAGTATACGGTCAATTGTGATCGCAGCGTATGTATACGTGACGTAATTGTCTGAATTCAAGTGCCGCACTAAGAAGGGGAGCACCGACAGAAGTTGCTCTCTTGTCAACTGGGCAGTGGTGAGTCCACCTGAGGAGCTAGCTTGTATCAAAATACACAGACCTGATTCCTGAAAGTCAAAAGAAAACGAATCGCGTCCACGTGGAGGATTGCATGGACAATGCCATCCGATGCTTGCAGATCCTGATACACGTGCTCAGAAAAGAACTTCACTACGTCCACCAATGCATTCGTTGACGTCACACCATGCTTTGCTGTCGTCAGATCGCCTGCAGACGCACAGCGAATTGTCACAAGCTCACCTGCGTCGTCGACGCTTCTGTCGCCACAGCAGTAAGTAAGTATATAGCACTGTCCTTGGCCTTCCAGTTCTGCGCGGGGTTCGAATTGTACTCTTGCAATCCAGAGGTAATCCATGACCCCACAATCTCTGTAGCCTCAGCTTGGTATCCTGAGCTGACCAGCGCTTGCAGTACATCTGCAGCCGCCTGACGTCGAGTAGCTACTTCTGATGCACTGCCTCCAAAAGCCAGGTCAAGTCGAATGAACTCGAGTGGTTCATCTTCAAATTGCTCCATCTCATAGTCGCGTAACCCAACGTTAGGAATAACGACACCTTGCACAAGGGAGGCGATAGTGTCACGCGAAGAGAATAGCGCTTTGTAGTAACCCGACCTGATTGCAGTAGAGATGAAACGGAGAGATTGAGAGACGAGCTGGCAAGACCAACGCCGATCAGGCAATTGCAATGCGAAAAAATGGCTGAGAACAGACATACAGCATCATCAGCGACACCTGGGAGCTTATTCGATCCAATGAGCTCCCACACACTCTGCACGAATCCCTCTACCGCGGGCGAACGTGAAAGTTGGTCGGGGAAGAGCTTGATGTAAAGCTGTCATGCGTATCAGCATTCGTTCTCCATATTTCCAACATGTTGCTGACCTCGCCAATCTCAAAAATCTTAGTCTTCAATTGAGCAGGGAGTGAGGGCTGTGTTTCATCGGGCTGGATGAAGAGTTTAGCATTGCCCAGTGGTCGGCAAAGATATTGCTCACATCAACTTGGAGCTCTGCAGGGTTCCATGACATGAAACGCTGGAAGAGTCCGGTCTGTGGAGAAAAAAAGGCATCGTGGGCATCCTCAATACCTGGGGGTAAATCTTGACATGTAAAGTCGTAAAATATATCAACGAGGATGATCTGGGCGTGCGTTACAATAGCAATATTAGATGGAGTTGGAGAGGAAAGCAGTAAGGTTGCAGTCTGATTGAAGAGGTCAAGGAAAGGTTTTATAAATCGTGACAACACGAAGTTGATCTCTGTGAACAACTCGTCCGAACGAACTTGGGCTCGCCACTGATTGAAGATGGAGTGAGCGGTCTGCAGGACACCAACATTGATACCGTAATCTGTAGGTGAGAGTGATAAGACGAGTTGCTATTGCTTAATGTTAGAGAGTCAGCACGTGGTCAAACAAGGATAGCGTACGTCGATGAGATCACTCCACTTCGTAGGAAAGTCAAGTTCAGCGATCAGAGCGACGGACTCAGCGATTTGAGCGCGAATTGTTTTATCTGCAGGATCAGACAGGGCAATCATGGTTGGGACGAGCTGAGATCGGAGGGCTGTTTTGTCTTGTTCTGGGAGGGGTGCATCGTCCTGTATGAGCCACAGATGAGGTGAATAATTATGATCGGAGAAGTCACGCTCCACACCTCCTCCCATCTTAGTTTCGCAACATTTTTGAGATAGATTCCACCTGCAAGGCGTGTTGGACGATCGTAGGATACGTCGAGGATGAGTGAAAGGAGGTGTGCCAGGAAGCCGTGTTGTGCTGCAAGTGAATGTAGTTGCTGCTGCAAGGCGTGTTGGACGATCGTAGGATACGTCGAGGATGAGTGAAAGGAGGTGTGCCAGGAAGCCGTGTTGTGCTGCAAGTGCATGTAGTTGCTGCTCTGCGTGTTTCCTAGACGCAGGCTGGAGAGAAGCTTGAAGGAGAGAAGCGATATCAGACATCCCTGTTTGACCTCACTGGACGATGTCGCGAACTCATCAACTGGAGACTCGGTCCCCCCACCTCACGCGTGCTGTTTGTTTGGTTGTGATTTTTGTCATCCCTTTCGAGCGAACCCCTGATTGAATCCGAAGCTAGTGGACAAACGAACTTGCCATAAGTATCCACTGAGTATCGCCATTGTTCATACTTCAGAATCATCAGCAATAGTACGTCATACACTGTACGTGTGCTGGTGTCAATCCATGGCCCTTGCATACTAGATGTTACCCAGCGTTTGTCTATTTTTGCAAGTTCCATTTATTGCTCACCACAACAAATAAGAGACCCGATACTTATAGGGGCAGTTTGAGGGTGTCAAAAACCCCGTAGATCACCCCTGCAGTGGTGCACCGGGAAGGCAAACATCATGATGCGTCAATCTTTCCATCGCTGAAATTCAAGGTGAACGATCTACTACCCATATATTCACAATAACATTCTACATGGCACATCATCACGGTACCGTAGGACTGACGTAGGTGGAATATTAATATTATTTCTCAGAATGTGATTTCGATCCCAGGCCGTTATGTTGCACACTGTACGGTCATGAATAGTACTTCCTGATCAATGCGATGTGTGAAAGGTAATATTCTACGTGAGTCTGAGGTACGAGGACGAACGTGGAAGGAGGTCTAAGCGCCGAGAAGTCAACAATTGTGGCGCAGCACTCTTGTCTGTGCCACCGTAACAGTCGACTCGACTCGTTGGATTCATCTGTCTCTGCGTCTAACACACTGTTGTTGATACTCATGTAAATCCCCACTGCTTCGATCTGGATCTGAGCCCAAGCTTTTGATTCACCCACTACGTCAAATCCTAAGTTGCACACAAGAACGCTACACTATGCCACACCCGGTAACATGCCACACTTGCCACATGCCTCAATCGCTACATGTCGCACCCGGGTCAGGAGTGTTCTTCCGCCCCGCATCCTTATAAATGAGAGTCTAAGCTTCGCCTAACGCGTCGCGAGGCTCCTTAAATTTGGGAATCACGGTTCATCTTTTGTCTCTTCTTAGGTCGGGCGTGATGTTTCGGGTTTTCCCCCAAAACAGCGAGTGATTGCGGGTGTTCGCAATCACTCACTAATTTATTGTCAGATAAGCATTCTAACTTCCTTCATCCTTGAGCCACACTGAGTGTCCCTTCATTGCGTAGAGTGGCTTCATAGCGTTCAGACCAACGCTAGTTGGTGGATATATCGCGCGTGACAACAGACAGAGACACGGACCGATCTCCAAGGACACACATTCGAACGCAATTCGATGGCCGACGGGTCACCCAGCGCCGTACCAAGCACTGCACCAATGTGGAGCTCTCACCTTTTCCTTCTTTCAAAAATTCAATGAAGATGTTCATGGCATTCTGTTGCTTCCATTCGTCATACATCACCCTCAGGATCATGGCCTTGGGTAGACTTTGACTCCGACTTTTGACTCCCCTTCAGACGACTCTTCGTCCCACATCAAGACTCTAGACCTCAAGTGTGGTGTAAATCTGCCTTCCCAAACGACATTGGAAAAGTAGAAGTATATCCAATTTCACAGACCTATCCACACTTGGCAATTATGTCCAAGTAAAATACACTACACGGACACTGTACACCGCGTGTCATTTTACACATTCATTCACTTGTCCTCACAACTTGCGCTTAGGACCGCTTGAGTGACGGTAAGAGATTACCCTTCCGAATGCGGAATACGTAGGTGAGTGTAAAAATTGCGACAACCTTTGGAAAGTACACGTCGTTAGCGAGAGGTGAGCAGCAAGGGAGACAACTTACATTGAACACGGTGCAGCCAAGGATGATCCCGACATTACGCCAGCGGTGAGAATATGAAATATTGAATGCGCTATACATGTACTGGTCCGTCGTCTGGAACGGACAGTAAAGGCAGCTCAAGATCGCATCGGGGTTTGTTAGATATCCTCCCGCGTAAGACATAAAGGCGTCCATGTAATCGGCACACATGAGTCCATCAGGAGGATAAATTTGAACAAGTTCCGCTGATGCGCAAACGATTTGCTGCCCACCAATGGCTGAGGAGGAGTTGAGCTCGAATAACAAAGAAAAACCTGAAGCACAAACCTTGACCAAAGAGGCCTTCAATAAGATAAGTGAAAGGCGAAACTCTATACATCCATCGCCACCAGCCTAACTGGCTGAATGGCTGCAAGACGCCGTTACTAGCCATGTATCAGCAAGCCGCGATAATGTCTACGTGGAAGATCGACTCACAATATGACGACAAACGAGAACAGTGTGCTGAACAACAATGAAGCGATGAACGCAGTTGGAGCCATCGAAGCTATTGCGAGCGCAACTGTGGTGTAGTAGAGCGGAAACACAATCCCATACATCAGGTATGTATATCCGGCCCGGTCGCTGTGGAATCCGACTGTCCAGTACCAGCAAAGAAAGAAGATTGACGAGCAGAAAATGTTCCAAGGTATCTCCACGAGGATTTGAGAGGTTACCAGGGCAGTCCACTTGTACATCCTGCTCTGGCGCTCGCGAACTTCATAAATCGACCGGATGTCAATATAGACCGTTTGCATTTGTTGAGAGAGGGGGACGCATAAAATCGTGGCCAAGAAAATTGCCTGTGGTGCGTGTTAGCGAACCGAGTAATCCATCAGATATCGGAAGTCATACAAAGAGCTTGTTTTGTGAACCCTGGAGGGAGTCTTCTGTCTTGAAGAATGTGAAGCCAATCAATAGACCACCAGCGATATTGAGAACGAGCTTTGCCATCAAGTAGGTTGGATTCCGCCAATATGCTTGGAAGTTGCGCTGCGTAAGGGCGATCATCTGGTGCTTCCACGAGGTAGCGAATGCGGTGCGTTGCGCTGTACGGACAACAGGACGAGATCGACCTTCAACATGAATGCGCTGAAGCTCATCCTCTAGCGTATCAGCTTCCGGCGATTTTTGCCAAACATCGTGCCAATCAATAGATGTGGTCGCAGTTGCTCCAGCACCAATGACATCAAGCATGTATTCCGCACTGTCATGGCTTAATCCCACATATGCTTGGACCAACAGAGGACTTACGGGTTGGCATCCTCATCACAGGGTGATGCTCCACTGCGCTCGAAATAGTTCAACATCGTAGTCGACTTTTCCCCAATTTCACCAAAGTATACAGTTTGGCCACCCTTACGAAGGAGGAGAAGTCTGTCGAACAATTGAAAAAGCTCTCCGGAAGGTTGGTGAATGCTGATCAAGATAAGAAGAATGGCAACGTCATGAAATGCATGCAAGACTTACGTGCACAAGATGGCTTGACCATTGTCAGCGAGTTCACGAAGAAATGTTACGATGGCCCAAGCCGATTGAGAATCAAGACCAGACGTGGGTTCATCAAGAAAAAGAAGAAGTTTTGGCTGTCGAGACGCTAAATTTGACAAAAACAGGATCTTTAGACATATGTACACACCTTAGCGGCCAACTCCACGGCTATTGTCGTGCGCTTTTTATATTCAACCCCCAGCGAGCCTACAACTGCGTCTGCATAGGCTTCCAGGCCACACATTTTGAGGCACTGGTCAACACTGGATAATATTAGTCAGAATCATCTATCATACAATGCAAAAAGACATACTGAGCTCTGATCTCCTCGATGGGAACCCACTCTGATTGTCTAAGATGAGCGGAAGAAAGAATAGCCTCCCGAACAGTGGCCTGAGGTAAATGAGTATCCATTTGCTGGCAATATCCCCTAAGCTCTTTCTCAGTTTCGCCCATCGACATTGTAGAGTCTACGTACGTCTGTGATTGAAAGTCTGCAGGAAGTGGTTGCCCGTTAATAAAACGGTCTCCTGAAACAACACCAACGTCAATTCGCTGAGCAAGGACATTGAGCAGAGTGGTCTAGCGCCGTTTTGTAAGTTTACAGTGAGATTGAAAGTAAGACAATTATCAACCTTTCCCGCGCCCGATTCTCCCATGAGAGCAGTCAGTTTACCAGGAGCGACATAACCAGAGACGTTCTCTAACAACCGTCTCTCCTGTCCTCCTGAAATTGGCACCACGTAGTGAACATGGTGCCATGTGAAGATATCTGGAGGTGCAGGCGTTTCTTCGCCAAAAGCATTGCCTTTTTTGTACCCGCCTTCACGAGGTGGTCTCGCCTTTTCCTCATCTCTTCGTACACTGGCGGGTCCAACAGAGCGTGGGCCCTGTTTGAAGAGAGTGACTGCAGAATCAAATGCGGATCCAGTGTTGAACTCGGTAGCGAAGAGCAACATCAAAAGGAAGCCGACGCCGAATGCACAAATAATGCCATAATTCTGGAAGACAAGGGATGGAATGGATGTTGATCAGGAAATCATACTAGACGTACCCGCCAAAGGTCGCTGTACTTATAATCATACGACAAGTAGGCGAATGTGTTACCGTCGACAGATGGTATTCCGGGTAGAGCTCCAACTGTAGTGCAGACCTGATTGGCCAGCGACACGTTTTCATATCCAGGACCTTGAGGGACCAAAATAGAACATGTCCCGTTCAGCGTGTGGAATTCGTTCATCATCAGTGACTCGAAACCGAACCCGAGAGGCTGCGACCTATTGTTTTAGCGTGGTATTGGGGAAACAAGATTACATCTTACATTCAAATAGGTGATCCAGCGAAGAGCGCCAGGGATGCTGAGACGGGGAATGGTATAGCCAGTGTAAAGTGAAAAGACCAAGACGCCAATGCCTGCTACTGATGTTGCACTAGACTCTTCTTTGAAAGCGGCAGCAACCAGCCTGAAAAATGCTTTCATGGCAGTCGTCATCGTAAATACCACCAGGAAGAATATGCTGTTAGGAGATATCAGTACTTCAAGGTCATTTTGTAGATTGAAAATTGCTAACAAGAACTGTGCCGCTGTCCTCTGAAGGTCTACCAAGAAGTAGAGGAGTACAGAGAAAATGCCCTGGATGACGAAGGTGATTGGTATATCGACGACTGTGTGAGCCAGACTTTCAATGAATGGATAATACATCGCTGCTTTGTGGTGACGGAGGACGACGGGACGCTGAGCAAAGAGAGAGGGTATCTCTGCCATAGCAGACAATGCGCCGAAGAACAAGGCGCTATGCACAGATTAGAATTGTTGTGGACGAGAAGAGCGTCAAAGAACGAACAAGAACAAAATGCCACCGCGAGAGAAGTAACCCGAAGTTGCATCAGGTAGGTGGTAGAAAACCGTGCCCATTACGATGGCTTGGAATATTTGTGCACTTAGTTATGGGTGGTCAGTACGTTTTTCTGGTATGAGCATATGACTAGCACTCACAAAAGTTGAACCAATTGGGAGACGATATCGCCTTTGATTATCTGGACACGGCGGACCATTACCGCCCTGACTTGCATCGGGATTGATATCGTATAAGAATTGCTCTTAGGCGCATGACGCGCATGCTCCATCACAGCGCTAAGCCTGTACGCCTCTTTGCGTTCGGGTTTATCCACGCAAAGGTGTCGATAGTCTTCAATAGACTGACGGTTAGCTTGCCCTAATGGAGATGCAAGGAAATAAGCGGCCATATCCTCGGTTGATCTTGGTGCTGTCCCTTCAAACCCATCGCGGAAATTTCTCGCATTTGGGTCCGTGACTGGAGAATCTCAGATTATGACGAGCGCGAACACACCACTTACCAGAAACAAGGAAATCGGACGTTGTTTGTCGGTGGTAGGGTTCGTAACCCATGTCCAGGAAATATTGACGCGCCTCTTTTGCTGGCCCAAAATAGACCATTCGACCTTCGGAGATTACGCATACCTTGTCGAACAGGTTATACAACTGTTCCCCTGCTTGGTAAAGAGATACAATTGTGGTAACCCTACCGATGTCGGTGGCAATCCGAAGTGCCTGGATGAATTCCAGGGCTGTAGACGAGTCCAGACCGCGGGTCGAGCTAGAAGGACATCTCAACGCCCAACGAACACGTGAAGTAATTGATAACGAACTTGTCCCAGGACCCGATCAAGCTTCTGCATGACAAAGCCTCCGCAATGGAAACACGCTTCTTCTCTCCCCCTGATATGCCTCGTATAGCGGCGTTCCCAATAACGGTATTGCGCGCGTGATGCAGCCCAAAAATTCTGATTAGAATGTCAACCACGTCGCGATTAAACTGCTCGCGGGACTGGTCGCTGAATCGCGTATGTGGTGTGCGGGTTTTAATTGCGAAGGACAGCGTCTGCTCAACCGTGAGTGTCGGGAAATGAACGTCATCTTCGGGACAGTAGATAACATCGCCCCGATAGTGCTTTGCTATTTCCTCAGGAGTGAAAGAGTCATAGCACACTTCTCCTTCGACAGCATGATATTCCGCCCTCTGATTAGCTAGTGCCTTCAGAAATGTGCTGCAGCCCGAACCGGGACGCCCCAGAACAACTGATGCAGGTCAGAACAGGGGTGAAGGATGAAACATAACCTGAACTCACGCAGCATCTCTCCTGGCATTACCACACCTTCAAAACCCGACAGAATATCGCGGATTGGGGGATGGCGCATTGCGCTGATGTTCTTCAGTGCAGTAGAGGGATTCAATATGGAACCCATTGTTGGCTGCAGTGATGCACGTTCTCCGAGTCCAACCACACGCATGTCTTTAAACATCACGCCCAATTCACGGCCCTTGATGGACTCTTCACCCCGTCTGCGACAGGTTAGAGTCAGTGATAAGATAGTTCCGAATCACATACCGTCGAACGAGATCCTTCAAAGTCTGCTCAAAATTAAAGTCGTCATCACTACCACTATTGCTCTCCATGGCAATGGATATTGTGGGTTTGCCATTGTCTCTAGGTTTTGGTAAAGGTGGAGCAGGAGAGGTGTCTCGCGGACGGTGATAGGAACGAGTAGATCGTGCTGTCATTGTCCGCTGCAACTCATGCATGCTAGCAGGATCAAAGAAGGTAAACGGGACCCGTGGTTCATCCTTGGGCGCTTCAGTGACGGGAGACTCATCATCGTCAACCGCGTGCATTTCCTGTTTGTGACCAGGAAAATCCATGGTAGGGATGAAGAATCAGGGTTGCCCAGTGAGCAACCTGGAGGGCTCTATATAACAAGATCTACTCGCCGAAGATCCCATGACAAACTATCAACGCATACGCTGAATAGTCACGTACGTAATGGGGAGAATCCATGTGGGAGACCGAGAACATACAAAAATGTCTTGTCGATCGGATCAGCGACCACACGAAGGCCTATCCGGTGCAGGATCGCATGAAAAGAACCTAAATTGCAATCAGGTTAAGTAGTTTTCCACAGACAAAATCCAGAAGATAGGATGGTGCCATGATCCCGGGTGATCATGTGGCATGCCCGACACCATCCCCGAGCGGCCTAGGGGCGAGCGAACAAATTCATTTGTCGTTGGAAATCGTGAAGATAACGCCATTCCAGACTATGGGGCATGAACTACCCCTCGTGATCAGAAGTCGGACATCATGTCAGTTCCCCTTTAGTTCAATCGTCCTGTCAACAGGAAATGACAATACTCTATTGGACAACAGCTCACGGACCTCGAAGTTCTGAGAGAAATGTCGACATGCAATTGTCCGAAGGTCACCCGTGTCGCTATGGTCTAGTACCAGTACCACGGGCTGACCACTGGTGCTACATATCGCTAACGAAAAAATCACTTGCACTGTACCCAAATCATGCGGCAGTCGAGAGGAGCGATTATGTCTGTTGATGCAGTGAATTTTGGCTATATAAACAGAGCAGCCAACTGAGTCGGGGAGTTTGGAGCAAATCATGATTCTGGAATTCTGAAGGAAGTTGGCAGACACTGACATAGACTCGGATGATATAGAAGTTAAAGCTGCTTACATACATGATGGCAGTTGCGTCGTTTTTTTGTGTTCAATATAGACCATAGTGAACTCTTCGTCGAAACTGTGCTCATCGTTGAGCAATCTGCTGTTTTTGCGGTGCATTGTGATCTATTGTTTGAGTGAGTGCAATGATTGAGGCGAATATTCGACAAAATTTTCCATCCATTTGTAATAGAACAACTATAACTTGAATGTGAAGAGGAGAGTTTGGGTGTTGAACGGCAACTTGAACTATATGTGTAGTCACGATAAATTAAATTAAATCAAAGTTAATCAATTAAATCACAAGGAGGTGATTTCTCTGGTAAGTAAGGTAGGCTTTCGACGAACCTGTCACAGCAAGCCTTCTGAACAGAAATAAAATAGCAAGCGTAAATTAGAGAATCGCTACTGCCGTTCTGTTGAGACGCCTATAACATTATGATTATTCCAGCATCATCGCAAATTTCAGTCAAACGCTATCAATGATCTGAGATAAAGGTTACGCTGCCTCCAAGATATATATTTTCCGGCGCTACACGCTTTGCGTTGACTATCATTCCTTGCATCGTGTAGATGGCGGCCATGAAGTCACAGCCATCGTTTCAGTTCTAACTCAAAAGAATTCAACAGATATCTATCCTTGGGTCACCACTTTGCCGATTTACAATCCGCGGATACAATATAATTGGATAGAGTTTCTTGGCACCGCGAATTGGCTTTTCGGATGCTGTTTCCCCCGACTGGAAATATCCTTTGTAGGAATTCCGCCTTGAAGGCGCTCACTGGCGAATTACGGTAGTACGTACTGTAAGTACGGTACGGTACAATGACTTGTGTTCTTGTTTTTATTCACGTTTTTCTTCCCCCAGCGCGAACTGGGGATCTTTTTATGGAGCCGATAGATGTCGACCGCGCTAGCTGCAAGGCAAATTGACCCTGCACTGGGAAGTCGGGTGCTCAGTTCCAATGCGTTAATCTTTTTCGCTCACGGTTCAAATGTCGTCTTTCAGATCTCAGACTCGAACGTTGGCGCTTCGTGCAGCCAGTGTTCAAGATGACAGGTTTTGCGTTTTGGCCTCTGCTTACATAATTCGAAACTGATTCTCGACTAGGTGCAAGGCCCTTATCCTCGCATCGGCCGCCCATCATCCAACCCGCATCCACCAGTGAACAGCGTTTCCAGAATGAGCTAGTAAGTTCTCCTGGTTGCTCGAAGTCTTCTTTTACCATCATCTGTGTTCTCCGTCAGACGCTGTCCATCAAGCAGCAGCAGCGCTGCCGCGAACGCAGAATCAGAGGGAAAGTGGGCCGACCTTATTACCTGTATCAGTGTGCGATGGCGCACCGTCCATATCATCCTCCTCTGACGCGCCCTCCAGTGCTTTGCCATGCCATCCACAAGCTCTGGTTCACCATCCTGCCTTTCCCTTCTCTAACGCGTCCGCTAACCATCCAATGCACCCTGCGGACCTCTGAACGCGCTCTCCCAGCGCTCTAACACGCCCTCCAACCCTCCAACACACCAACCAACCCTTCAATGCACCCACATGCCCTCTCGTGCGCCCAGCCTTCTAAATTTACCCTTCCAGTCCTCTATCATCCCACCTGGTTGTCTAAATATGCCCACCTACCCTCCAACACTCTGACCATCCAGTTCTCTAACGCGCTCACCAACCGTCTGACTCTCTGACATACTCAGCACCTCCTAACGCACTGTCTGGCATGCATACCAACCCTCGAACGCGTTCACCAGCTCTCTGACGTGTTTCTCCACGCGCCCTGACTCACCTTTACCCACTGCTCTCTGACTGTGTCTTTGCATCAGCCATGTACTCTCTCAGCCGTCTCCACCTCCAATGCAGCCGCCAACACAATGATGCGTCCCCAACGCTTTCACCCCCTTCCCGCAGCGTCAGTCACTCTTGCACAGCTTACAGCTCCTCTCAGCACTCTTATGCACCATCTTCATCTTCCCCGCACCCTCTTGGAGTGTCACACTCTTTGACACGGTACCGTCGCCGTCTGATAAGGTCATCCCTGCTGAGCTATGCCGTATCGCTAGCAACCGAAGATATACTGGCAAGCATCCACCTGAGTTTCCGCCCTCCACGGTGAAGTTCCCCTCTAATAGCCATCAAGATCACCTTGTGCTTAAGTTAGTGCTGGTATCAACAGTTCGATTACGGCTGGCCAGTGTTCTGTAAGTGATACGCCCATCCTGTGGGTTTACTGTTTGCACAGGCCAAGGATGTCAGATGTCGGCATCACAGTGCTTCCTGACCCGATTTGGTCAGCCGTTGTGTTTGCAACAACACTGATTCCAAACCCACAGGTTCCCCAAAATAGTTCCTTGAATGTCACTGACAAAACTATCCATGACCTGAAGAAGTTCTCATCCCGGGGGATACTCAACTGCACCAGGATTCATGAGGCCACAATCAATCGGTTTTGTTGGCATGCTCATTGATGCACCATTAACAGTGCCGCGAGTCCTGCTGTGCTCCTCCAATCCTCTGCTGGCATGCCTGGCGCCTTCCGGCATTCTGACATGCCTCCTTGCACCCCAACGTGCCCCCACCTTGCACAGTTACCGGCAGACTACCCTCCTGTACCCATGTAGTGCACACACCATCACGTTCTTGCTGTCGCCATGTCGTGTTGCATTGTTCCGTCTATAGCCTAGTCCTGCTGTAGCTATATTTGCAATCAAATGGTTGTCCTGTTTTCTCGAGTGCTATAGTGTGATGTCATACTTACAGCTGTTTGCATATCGATAGACCAGATCCGATTTTTCGCGATTCACCGACTTTGTTTACTTAGTTTCGGAGCCTTAACTAGATGTCGTCCACTTTGGATGGTCAAGCCAATAGCCCATCGACGCATGCACGCAAAAATGTAATTCTTTGACTGATGGATAGCTTCATATCGTAGATACAATGCCTGCTATTTAGTTTTACGAAAATCGAATTGCTGAGTCCAGCGAAGTCGGTTGACTCAAGAGTTCGTCCATTTTTCCGAACGTCCGTCATACTATGTCACACCCAGCCGCCATGCCGTTTTCATACTCCGATGGACGAACGAGTTTTGGTGCCAGGATGGATTGTCACGTCTGTTCATTGCAAGGGATTCCACTAAGAAGGTAGTCCCGGAGTAATTTATTTTACCATTGCCTGGTCATGTAGAGTCACCATATTAGGAGTGGAACTCCCCTGACGACGGACTCCCTTTGTATCGCTTTGATGTGCTACTCCCTTTCTTTGCTTTGACCATTCTTCATACTAGATACTATATACGCATGTCTGCCGCTCTCGTAACTTATTGACCCCCCTTCACTCATCCTCTCATGATCGACTACTTCCCCTTCGAACTCGTATCTTTCTCGTAGTCGCTGCACCCAACGCAGTAGCTAGTGATCTGACTGTTAGAGAGAGCATCCCATGCACAAAATAAGGGTTGAACACCATGATTTTGGTCACGGCACGGGAACACGTTCATTCGGTTTTGAAAAAAAAAGTTAGTGTCCGCTATGTTGGGGGGAGCCCGGAGTCTACATGCAACATACACAAGGATTTAAAATGCGTGTGCTGGAGTCGATGGACGAACACTTGGGACGGACGAACCCAGTAACTCCATCACTGAAACCCGAGTAGCGTGATATGACCTTATGTATATTACAAGTTAAACAAAGACCGTTTTATCCCTTATATACCCATATAAACTGGTATAATGCATTCATCGGATCGACAAGCATTCAACTATTGCCTATTCCTGATTGAATCGATATATCTAGCTGTCAGACTCCTGTAATCAGCTGTTAAATTGCACGACAAATAAACACTCTGCGAGACGCATCGCGGTTAGATAGTTACTTCACAATCTGTTATCCTTACGAGATGACCATGTATCATACCATACTTGCCACCTGCACCCCGCTGCACCATCTCGCTACCGTCCACCGCTACCTTCC
>MU836997.1:41246-59712 GCA_029603245.1 Rhizopogon salebrosus TDB-379 | reverse complement strand
TAATGCTCCTTGTCTTTGGCATTACTATAATAATATGCAGAGATATGCCATCGTCCCTCCGACCGAGGCGGAAGTGGCTGCAGCTATGCAATATGTGATCGGCAACAAAGTCGACGGTTCAGCGCATCGAGGTGGAGCTGCAGTGGGGGTGCAGGGTCTTCTGGGAGGACCATCGACACAATCTGCTCATGAGCAAAATCTCGCTGCTCTCACCGAGGAATCATCAGACCTGGTGGGATGTTGTGGGCTTTTTCTTGTTTGTCGCCGGTCCAGATCGCACTAGAAGATGTTATGTAGATATCCGGACATTTTCTGGATTTGGGATTTGGCGTGAACGTGTATGTACTTTCGTACAGTAGCATTATATAATAGCTATGGACTACAATAAACCACAGAAAGGCATTTCCAGCCCCTTACTAGCAAGAATCTCAGACACGAGGGTCTTACCTTGAACTTCACAAAGCCTTTCCCTACATGGCCGAACGTCGTCATGCGACGATAGGCGTGGAGGGTTTGTATCGGTGTTATGCATTCCCTACTCCATGAGCAATCGGAATGGCTTGAACGTTGCTCAAGACCATATATGCTGGCTGAGAAAGTAGGCGCAGCCAGTCCGCTTGGGTGCTAGGATAGATTTTCACCATTCACGCGACTTCCTGACTGCATAAAGGCAGATAGTTTCATGAATTACGGCAACGAGGTAGGACTCCGACCTAACTCATGAAGTCCTTCCACGAGGGTGCTGGCACGAACTCTAGACACGAAGAGCGTCTCTGAATGTCTGGGTGTCGTGGGAGTTCTATCAAGAACCAAGTAGAACCTTACCATGTCGCGCACTTCTTGTCGAGCCAGTCCCGGCTTGTTACAAAACCCTCCACTTGTTCAGTATTCGCCTGACGTTCTTTACCAACCTTGCCCGTGATGCATTGATGCCCCAGACTTTGCAACTTCCATCTCCTCTTCTTTTCTCTACTCTCAACGACCCTCTCTTCCCAATTCACATCTTCATACACAGCGACCAACTCGTCAAGGTGGAGCGCACAAACGCACAAAAAATGTATGTACAGGCTATTAGTCAAAAATCTTCAGTAGACAACGTGCAGACCTGGAGATATGGGAGCATGGTTGTAGGGTGCGTCTCGTCTTTTCTGTCCACATAAAAGGACTGATGATTTGGTGGAAGATGTAAATTCAACGACACGGAGACTCACTCTGTCCAACCTTCAGAACCAACTCTTATTGAGCAGACTCCAAGGCGACCACGAGAAGAGTTATGAGACTGGTGCTTAGCTGCACTCACTAATTCGCGTTACCCTACCCTTTGTGCTACTGCGGTCCGTCCACCCTGCCTATTCATTCCTAGTATATGCTGACCCGTTCTCGCAGCCTAAAAACTTACCGCACTTCACTCGTCCCTTCCCGTCCGTGCGTCCACATCAAACCTGGAGTACATCTGCGTCCGCACATGCTCCTGTCCCTCCTGGGAACTCAGGACGTCCTGTCCCACCCTGCGGTGCACGCTGCGCGCTCTGAAATTGCACACCGCTACATCAGATCCAGGCCAGCCTTGTCGACAAGGTCTCTATCTAGCCGAGCACAAGTTATCTAAGTTGAAGTCCCGGGACCTCGTCCACGCTTCCCTTCGTGCGCACAGCACGACGGCAACATAGAAATACGGAGCCCGGTCGCCTTCAGCCAGAGGAAGAGGACACATCCAATATCTATGATGTTGCATGATCTGGAGCGCATTGAAGGGCGGGACGAGGGTGAGGAGGATGGTGAGCGCGAGAGGCAGGATGAGGGCAAGGACCGAGAGTGGAGGAGCTGGGTTGAAGATAAACCTGCGCAATGTCTGTCAAGGCCGGTGGGAATCGTTATCTCAGTTCATCGTGGTCTGCATTCAAAGCGTTGATATATTTTATCCAGTGGCGCTGCTGCAGAAACGTGTCGCATTGGCGGCGTTTCCCAAGTACTAACTTGAACGTGTTGTACGCTACATCGAGCTTTTTAATAAGATTTCCAACCACGCTCGCCCTTGGACAACAGAATAGTCTCATTGCTCTTCGGTGTCTCTGTTGATCATGGGCCAGGCAGTTATCCGCCTTGCATCGAACGCTAGGTGTCTCGTAAGGACTGCACAGCCTGGCTGAGTCTATAAATACAGCATGCGAAGTTGGCCGAATTCGTCACATCCATCATCACTAGCGTTTATCCTCTTCTCTGGCCATCCACTCAGCACATTCGACAACCCGTGGTTCATTGTCCATCCACATCCCAAGCAACGACAATCGTTTCAAACCATTTTTCTATCAGCTCAAATACGCGAAGGCAAAGCCAGGCGAATTAGCAACACCGAGAAGTAGGACGGGGGTGGTGGCAGACTCATCGGCGCATGTTGCTCCTCTAACGAGCGAGGATAATCCGCCGGCCTATGGTGCACAGCACCGTCAGGGCGCACTTTTGGAAGGTGAGTAACCTGTTTTGTGATACCAACTGACCAACCGCAAGCGCTCCTTCGTAGCAGGTCGCCTCCCCGGGTGGTGTTTCCCAAGTACTAACAGGTCGTGCGTTATATCGAGCTTTATAAAAAGACTTTCAGCCACGCTCGCGCTTGGAAAACAGAATAGTCCACCTTCCTCTTCAAGGTCTGTTGAACCAGGTATCCATCTTTTGGATGAAGCGCTCTCACTCATGAAGACTGCAGAGCATGGACCAAAAGCAGGTCAACAAGTTGGGTGTTAGCAAATACAGCATGAATTGTAGAAAATATTGAGTCGGCGCTTTCACTACTACCGGTAGAGGATACAAATTCGACACATTGGTAGACTAGTAGTATATGGAGTAAGTACCTCGTGTACTACATGAGGTTAATGCGAGTAAGTTCGGTCGAATATTCCAATCTGTCACCGGCGCCTGTCAAATCGCTTCACCACCTCCACCATCACTATCGTCTCTCCTCCCTGCGACCGTTCATTCCCTGCATTGAACAATCTGTCCACTCACATTGCCAGCACGGCGGCCATTCCAAACACTTCTCAATCAAGGTCATGCTGCGCGACAAGGGAAAGTCAGACGGGTCAACAAAACGCGGAAAAGTAAAGTCAATCGCGCTCGTAGACTCACCAACGCACGTTACTCCTCTGACAAGCGCAACGGATCTGCCGCCCTACGGCGCACAACACCGCCAAGATGCACTTTGGAAGGGTGAGTAACCGAGCTGTAATGCCCACTGGCTGACTCAACAAGAAGCAGGAGGAAATGAGGCGCTCCCTCCTCGATGGCAGCAGTTTAAGGTGGGGGATGGTGGCACACAATATCAAGACGACAATTTGGTCATGATGTCATGGAACCGACCTTTGCCAGGAGTGAGACTAGGTGAGCTAAGGAAGAACAACCAGGGGTAAGGAACTCACAGTTAAGCACAGATGGACCAGGACAAGTTATCTCCGGATGCGAATGGCACATCTCACCACTCGGTCGATCCTACTTCGTAAACCACAATACCCGGACTACCTCATGGAAAAAACCAGTGCCAGAACGTCCAGTAGAGAGCGTAACGCCGGAGTGCATCATCGAGGGTCATTCTGCACGCATATGGAGCTTCGCCTGCGTGGGCAGTTGTAACATAATGAGCGCATCGTCCGATGGTTCAATTCGCCAGTGGATAATAAATGGAGAGCCAGTACGAAAGCCATGGAAAAGTGACGGAAGACCGGTTTCGTCGCTAGCAGTGTCTCCGGATCAAACAATGGTTATCAGTGGAAGCGGAGATGGTAGACTGCGGCTTTGGAATGTGAAGGAGGGCAGCGTGGTCGGCGATCCATGGGAGGGACATAGTGCTTCGGTGAGGTGCATCAATTGGTCCCCCAATACCCGGGAGGTAGCAAGTGGATCACAAGACGGTACTATACGACGATGGAACCCGAATACCGGCCGACAAATCGCACCACCGATAAAGACTGGGCATGATTGGGTGTATGCCGTCAAATACTCTCCACAAGGCGACAAATTCGCTAGTGGCGGGTATGACGGTGTGATCCGCGCGTGGTCAAAGGACGGCGAGCTTCTCATCGAAATCAAGGGACATGACTTCTCGATCTATTCGTTGTGTTGGTCCAAGGATGGGGCACACATTTCCTCATCGTCACGTGATTTTACCATCCGAAAATAGCGGTCAATTGATGGCAAAGAGCTCGTTGTTCTTCGCGGTCATACAAATACTGTCACGTCCATATGTCTGACTCGCGATGAACGCCATCTTATAAGTGCATCGTCGGATTGCTCAGTTCGTATTTGGGATCTCAACACGAATAAACAAGCCGGAGACCCACTCTTGCACGGTGACGAACTTTGGGCTCTTGCCATCCTCTCCGACGGACGATACATCGCCAGTGCTGGATTGGACAAAAAAATCTATGTGCGGGACTTAGAGGCAGCGTTGAAGCAGAGTGGTGATCGAGTCCATGTGCGTGCATATATTGCCGTTATCAGCATAATCTCTAACTGTTCTTGCATCATGGCAATGCATAGTCGGACAGGAAGCTGAGGGCGAGTCATCTCAGTTTTGCTTGCGCACCGCAGCTCAGTTCTGTACTAGGGACACGCGTCTTTATCTAAAGATGTGCGCCAATCAATTGTGAAAATTCTTATCCGTCGCTCACCTATCTCACTAGATCTTTCACGTCTCGCCCTTACCCACACGGCAGACCAACAACGAAAGCTTGAAACGATATGTCAGTATATTTCTATGCTTCTTGAGTCCTTACTAGGCTGACACTGAGAAAGGGAAATGAATTTTGGGGTGATGATACCGAGAGCACTCCTCGTCGCCCACCTCCTCGCAGTGGCCCATCTTCCCCTCGTCGACGCATTTCCCTCGATTTCCTGCACTTCCGACGACCTGTAGATGCATCCCCATTAATACCGCTCCAGCCCCGCCATTGGGATTTTAGCTTATTCACCAGGAGAGTTTCCACGCATACGGTCGATGTTGCTCCTGCTCGAGATGAAGACGTGAGTCGGTTGTCCCCACCCATATTTCAACACCATTGAAATAACTTTGCAGAGAATCGCTGTTGTCCCTCCGACTGAGGCAGAGGTGACTGCAGCTCTGCAAAATGCGATCGACCATACAGCCGATAGTCAAATGTCACAACGTCAAGCTGCAGCAGGGGCACAAAGCTCCGAAGTCTGTACACAAGGGCAACCGGCGTCGCAGCCCACTCGGTCTGTGCAAAATTCTTCTCCCTGTGCAGACGAACCATCGTGTGAGATGGTGTGCTGTGGATTTGTGATTCGTCGTCGGTCCACTGCACAACTCTAGTGATTATATGTTACATGCATCTTTCGGATTGATACGAAAAGACTATTTTGCAGGGTGTACTCGCCATATCTACTGTCTACGCTACGCATAGCTCAGCTAGCAATAATATCTCAATGGCTCACGAAGTTGGTATCGATGGGTTACCTTGGTTCTACACTCCTTTCGAAGTCGTTTCGCCTAGTTTACAGTATCCAACTCCGGGACCATGATCTGCTCGTTATTTTTGAATATCATACAGGATCTTGCATTAGCGCAAATTATTAACTCGCAATGACATCGCAATCCATACGCCACTGTGGGCTCAAACCGATTGCATTTCTGCTTCGTGCTTCCACGAAATCATCGAGTACGAAGATGGTCATACAAGAAGTAGCTACCATCTGTCCCTGCATAGCGAACCTGCTGCATCTCGACCTTGTTACGTTAAGCTGTCGTCGTCATGGTCTGTTGTACGTCGAGTGTCTGTGACTCTATCATATGATTATTCTGTTTGGGGAGCAAGTATTTCTTTGTCCCGTGTGGGACCACAAGGACACCGTGGTTGGAAAAAAATAAGAAATAAGCCGAAATTCGACTTTCCAACGCTGGAGCTGCCCCCCTCTATTAGCCACAGTTTTGACTCCCTGGTACCCTCTACTGACTCTCCCCTTACTTCAGGATGCTTGTAGGACCCACAAATATGGTTTTCTGATGCCCAGGACCATATAATCCCCCTCCTCCCTTCCCCTATCCCCATTTTCCCCCTCAGAATGCCCTCCCCAGCCCTCAGGTAATTTTATTTCGCGTTTTTTTACTCTATAGTAATGTTCTTGTGATTAAATTGAGTATTTAGACCAGGGAGCGACTCTCTGGGGCCTCTAGATGAAGGTGGAGGAGCTAGAGCACCTTAGCTTCACTCATGCATTCATATACACTTATTCTGATGTTAAATTGGGCTTTAAAGAGCGGAACCAATGTTATTAAACATGTTATTAGACAGTACACCAAAGAAACTATGAAAAAAAGTGTTGAAACCATGGTATACTTGAGCTCACTGTTGCCCACAGCGAGCACAAAGGTTTCAGCAACGCGTGGAAATGTCCGAAAAGCGTTGCTTACCCGATTCGGGTTCACAACCGGAAGACTCAGAGGTATTAGGTAGCACATTTATGTGGGGCAATTGATTCCGCTTTAGAAATTCACCCGTTACGACGGGCTCGCAATACGTTATCCGTACGTTCAGCGAGGGCATTCTGGGATGGACTCCAGTCCGTCACACTTCAAGCCACGTGGATCTACTGTTCGTGCATATTTTCCCGAGTGAGAGACAAGTACAATGCCGTGTCACAATCAGAAGGATTTGGATCCGCGAAGAACTTTAGTGACAGCGGTATGAATTGTACACAACTGCGCGACAACATGGACAGCCAATTAGAAGAACTGCAACTGGGGAATAAAATCGTGGAGACAAAAAAATGATAAAACCTAGTAAAGTACAACATACATGCAAAGATCATTAATATTGAATATCATCCGGTCCGAATGCAAGCAACGATCCTGCCATATGGTGATTCTAGATAAGCTCGGCAACGTTAACCGGCATCTCATCCTGGTAGATTGAACTATTAGCGACGAAGAAAGAAGGAAGTCGCGCTCAACGACGTACAATCTGTGTGCTGTAAAATTGCTCTGAGGCGGAGTTAGTGACGAATGTACAACGAAAAATGCATGTGACATACCGATGTCCTGCAGGATGCGAACGTCGTCGACGGTCACAAACTGACGGATAGTATGTGAGAATATAAAACAAGACCGTGAAGGACCCGACGTACATTGATAGCAACACCTGACCGCCCAATGCGATGAATGTAATTCTCACGATTGCTATGTGAACCGACTCAGTAAGTATATCAAAAGGTTGAGGCAAATTGAATTACGCCGGGAGATCATAGTTGATGACCAGGGAGACTTGTTGAACGTCGATTCCCCGAGTCCAAACATCTGTCGTGATGAGCACACGACTATAGTAATGTCAGAAATTTTTCCATGCTGAAGTGAACAAACGCACGATGTGATATCCGCCATAATAGCATCTCTTTCCTTCTGAACCATCTTACCGTGCATCGACGACACGGTGAAGTTCGCCACACGCATCTTTTCAGTCAGCCAATCGACCTATTGCACCCAGTAAGCTACATCAAAGGTGATTTTTTTTTGGAAGATATACCTTGCGCCGGGTGTTGCAAAAGATAACAGCTTGTGTAATGGTGAGAGTGTCGTACAGACCACACAGCGTATCAAACTTCCGGTCCTCTTTTTCTACGGCCACGAAAAATTGTTTGATCCCTTCGAGCGTCAACTCATCACCCTTGACAAGGATACGAACGGGGTCGGACATGGATTTTGTTGTCATCTCTAACACTTCGTAGGGCAGGGTCGCACTGAGGAGGACAACCTGCGTGTTTGGTGGGAGATGACGGTATATATCATATATTTGATCCTTGAACCCCTTATTGAGCAGCTCGTCTGCCTTATTGAGAACCAGCATTTTGATGTTGCGTATCCGAAGAGTATTGCGCCTAATCATGTCAAAAACGCGACCAGGGGTCCCAGACACCACATGTTGACCGTGCTCCAATTTTCGGATGTCCTCTCTAATGGATGTACCTCCAATACAAGCAATGCAGAGGACATTCATATGATCACCAAGAGCGAGAACCATCGACTGTATCTGAGTCGCCAATTCCCGCGTAGGTGAAAGCACGAGAGCCTGGGTCTCACGAACGGAGACATCGATGGACTGCAGAATGGATATAGAGAAGGCGACTGTTTTACCGGTTCCAGACTGTGCTTGTGCAATGACATCGCGACCCCGCGTTATTGGAAGGATAGCTCGCTGTTGTAAAGCAGACGGTTTCTCGAAGTCTAGACACAAGCTTTGAGGCATATAATGATGGAAAGACGGAGATGTACTTACTGTAGGCATATATGCCACGAAGAAGATCGGGTTTCAAGCTGAAGCCCTCGAAAGTTGACACAACCGAGATTGTCTCAGACGACTCAAATACGAGTTTCTGTGAAATCAGTTAGAGGATGCCATAAGTGCTACCCTTCGACTGGCCTCGTCTCCGGGGTTTATGGGGGCGCCAGGCATATTGGTCTACGGCGAAGATGGTGGGTAGAAAGATCGGAGTTTGAACATTGCAATGGCAACTTGACCTCGGTGTTGGAGTTTCACTACAACCGGGCTCACTTACCGGGAAAGCCAGGTGAGGTCAAGAGTATATCGTCACGCAAGAAATATGGCTGCGACCCCGAAAAACGACGGTCCCGTCATGGATTTCCAGCATGCTGATTGGTCTTGCGCTCCCACATGCAAACTGAAGAATGAGATGATGCAATAACGAGATCAATTTCATAGAGAAGAGGGATGCGACGGTATTGGTAAATCACTTCCAGGTGGTGCTATCCAATGATGCGGAGAACTTGAAGAGGTGTGCACAGTCCTTATACACACAAATGAACTCACCAAATTCGACAGCTATCAGCAACTCGTTCTTCGACCACACGAGGATCATATCGTTCATCCCGCCGTCGCGAACTTGTTGCCTTGTAGTAAGTATCTAACGGCACGTACCTTGACATGATCGTTCTTTCTAGGTGGAGATACTTCTTGACTAGCATCAGGGTTCCATCGTTGTACGTTGTTGTCTTCCGCCCGCTTACGAGGATCGCATCTCACCGCATCACGATATCCCTTCCACGGGTCGCCAACATCCTACCCTCCAGTGTCCCGCAGGTGTACTCTGTCATCTACGCTCCACGATGACCATCATTTCATCTAGAGGCACCGCTATCGAAGTCAACGCTTCTCCGTCATCATTCCCAAGGCTTCCTACAGGATGTTCATGCCTTCCCCGCTAGCGAATTGTACCGCCATCCGATGTGCACACAACTGATGCCCAAGGAGGTCAGGCTCTATATGTACCTGGAAAAACAATCGATAATGCAGTGTGGCGAGAAGCTACCCGCTGGACGTCCTAACATGTATGTGTCCTATAGCGCAGTTTGAGTGTTGTGGTTGACTAAGTAGAACAGACCTGGACAGAGCAAGACTTCATGTCGATCTATACTTTGCCCTGAGCTCATCGCCCCTGGTGCTACGCTCAAACTGTTCGCACTCATGGTAAAGGCCGCTTTGGTGGAAGTATGTAAAGGATGTTGCGGTCGTGATATAGGATTTCCCCATTGAGCGCCTCAAAATGATGCCAGGGGAAGAGGGTCAGTCCGTGGGTATCACAATGCAGTCGATCATCATCGCGAAGTGCATCTTGGCGGGGCTGTGCACCATATTGGAGCGGATTCTCTGCGCTCATCGAGTGGGTTGTAACGTTAAACTATACCATGACAGCGCTTGCATCATAGGTGGACGCTGAACAATGCAAGCGATGCATGGCCTGAAGGCAATATGCTAGAGGAGACGTACAGCGTGCAAGTCTGGCAGTACGTACGATATGCAGGCCGTTACAATTAGAACTAAACTATCAAATCTGTCAGTATATTTGACGAATGCACAACATCCCATACGCACAGTGACCCTTGATTATGTACATACGTTCTGGTGAAGGTTCCTTCCATGATGAAATCCGGGTATTGTGGTGGAAGAAACAGGACAAACCGAGCGGCGGTGTACCATCACATCCGACGACAGGTTGTCCGGGTCAATTTATGCTCAAGCCTTCGGTTCCTTGCTCGCAGTGATGCTCTCGTCGCTCACCTAGTAGTCGCACTCTTGGTAAATGGAACCATGTACAGGACGTCGTTTTCATAATATACTGACAGAACGCCTCATTCTCGCCTGCCTCTTGTTGAGCCGGTCAGTAGGGCTGTTACGACATGGTTGCTCACTCTTCCGAAGTACATACCGGCGGATCGTTTCTGCCTGTCAAAGGTAAAACAAGCGCTGGTAAGTTAGACAATGTCCCTAGTTTCCCCGTTTTGCTGTCGTATTTTACTCGACTTCTTCGCGTAGCTCGACACTGATCAAGCAAGCTTGGGATCTTGTGCATTTATAATGCATACAGTGTTGGTAGGAAAGAGAGTAGCGGCTCGATCAGTGCTGGAGGTGACGGAAAGACCTGTTAGAGGGCTGTGTTTGCATGCTGTAGTTGCGGTAGTACAATTTCCGTCAAGGTCGGTGCAAATTGTAATTTCAGCACTCACGATCCGAGCGTCTATGGCTATACGGTGAATTTAGAAGTGTTCACAAGTGCGCGCTTATTCTAGTTTCAAGTTTCAAATCCAAGGGGTCGTTGTTCACTCGTGTTATTTAAGCGCTCCCTCGAGCCTTGTTTAACGACATAAGCTGTCAAGTTATTCATTCCAGTTCCTGCTTCTAGGCTATAATGTAGATTACGATGCATAGTTATTTACGAGTGCGAACATTTCAGCAAAATTAAGAGTAGATCACATACTAGAATTGAAAAAGCAAGGCAGCCGGCCCCCACTCTCGAAGTCGTGGTATAGATTGACAGTAAACTGAAATCGTTCTGCGATGTGCGTGGCTGTTGCCAGCAGGCCCGGGCGGGACTGATTTGGTTGTTATTACATAAGCCGTTGAATGTGGGTGAGGTTGTCCAGTGCATTGACGATAATTCACTTCAACGCCGTTGCCTGCGATGGCCCCAATTCAACCCTTCTCTTCCTCCCCCCATACACTCCCCCCGTATCCTTCCCTCTACCTCTATCCACTCAACGACACCTTTGTCCCCAAGCACATCTCCTTACACAGTGGCCAGCGCGTCAAGATCGGGCGCCAGACAAACGCAAAGACAGTCCCAGCAGAACGAAACGGTTATTTCGACTCAAAAGTACTCAGTAGACAACACGCAGAGATATGGGAAGATGGTGGCAAGGTGCGGCTTGTCATTTTACTTTTTTTGCTCCGCTCGGGAAGGACTCACGGGTTCGTGAAAGATATTCATCAAAGACGTGAAAAGTTCAAACGGCACTTTCATTAATGGCGAACGACTCAGTGCAGAAGGCGTCGAGTCCGAGCCCTTTGAGCTCAAAAACGATGATATCGTGGTACGTCTCCAACACCATTCCCTTCCACACAACCCACCTACCCTACTCCCAGGAATTTGGCATCGATATCATTGGTGAAGACAATAAGACTACTATCCATCACAAAGTCGCCGCGCGCGTCATGTGCGTGTTCACAGACGAGGACGCACTACTTGCTGCCCGTGTCGAGGCCGTCCCGACATCCTCTCTCTCTCCCAATATCCCCTCTAACCTTCCTCCCGCCAGTTCCGCATCTGCAAGCGGTAGCAACTTCAGTTTTGCTCATGCACAGCGCCGCCCTACTCTCCAGAGCCAGCTCGGTGGTATGGGCGGCAGTATGCGTCCACCAGGCAAAAACGGCTTGTCCTTTGACCACATCTTGAGTAGACTCCAAGGCGAGCTCCAGAAGAGCCGTGAGACTGGCGCAGAGCTACACTCCCTAAGCAATGCAATGAACGACATTCGTGATACCCTTGGTGGCGCTGCGGTCCGTCCACCTACATATCCCGTTCCTATGTGCTGACCCGTTCTCACAGCCCCAAAACCTACCGCACTTCCCTCAGTCCCTCCCGTCCGTCCGCTCACAACAAACATCGAGCACATCTGCGCCCGCACCCACGCCTGCGCCCACCGCGCCTTCAAATACTGAACCCCCCGCCCCTCCTCCGGAGCACCCCGGGCTATCTGAACTGCGCACAGAGCTGCACCAGACGCAAGCCAGCCTCGCCACCCATGTCGATAAGGTCCGCGCCCTTGAGGATATGCTAGCCGAGCACGAGGCCATCAAGGCTGAGGTCGCAGCCCTCCGAGACCTCATCCACGCTTCGTCCTCGCGCACGCAGCACGACAACAGCATGGACATACATATGGGGCGCAATCGCCGTGAATCAGAGGAAGATGACACTTCCAGCATTCATACGATCACACCGCATGAGTTGGAGCGCGTTGACGAAGAGGATGAAAGTGAAGAGCAGGATGAAGGCGAGGAAGATCGGGAGCGTGCGAGGAGGAGAGAGGAGCTGGGAAGGCCGAGGACACCTGAACCCATGGGAATGGGAATGTATGAAGATGAGCCTGCGCATTCTTCTACTTCAGGTGCTGGACCTTCCACGTCACGGCCACGATCACGATCGCCATCACCTCAACCATCGCATCCCGCAATTGATGAACTTGCTGTGCGGCTAGCAGCGCTCAGCGGGCGCATCGATAGTGCTGTGGAGGTCAACCATTCCCTCGCAGCCCAGCACGCTGCTGCGCAAAACACGATTGCCGCATTGCAAGATAAGATCACTGCGCTGGAGGCGCTGGTTGCAGACCGGCAGTTCGAATCACAGATCGCTGCTGCAGTGGAAGCACAGCTCGCCAGGGCCGTAGAGGGCGCAGTTGAGGCACAACTGCGCGCGCAAAAGCAGCAACAAGCCGAGGGTTTGACGGTACTGATGGCGGAGTGGAAGAAAAATGTAGAGGGCCAATGGAGTGCAGTGCAAGAGGAATGGGGTGCAGAACGTGAGCGGTTACGCCGGGCTTTTGAGGGACTCGATAATGGACTTGATGCACGGGTATCGACCGCCGTCGCATCTCATGTCCATACCCAGATGCACTCAAGACTCCAAAATGGGGACCTCAAACTACACACGACAACTGGGACGGGCGCAGTAGGAGGAGGGCTTGTGACACCTCCTAGTCCTGTAAGCGTTGCGTCTAATCCTGGTCGGGGCAAGGCGAGACGACGAAGACGTTCGAGATCAGCATCGGTGTCTTCGATCGACCTGGACGAAGAAGCGCATAAGAACGGGAACGGGAATGCGAACGAGAATAGTCCTGGTCGGTCACGATCGCCTTCGCCTGGGCCATCCATACCGGAGAGCGAGCCCGATGGGGAGGTGGAGTTAGAGAAGGACAAGCGCGTGCAGTCCCCGCTTACCCCGGACTCGTCTATTATTGTCGATGGTGGGGGGACGGATGGCGTGGAGCGGAAAACGCAGATGCAAACGCAGGTGGCGCCTGGGGTGAGTACATTTTCGTTTTCCTGCGAGCGTGAGTACTGATGGCGCATGAATACAGTTACATTCGCCATCGACAACAATAACGGCTGCCGTTGGCGTGTTAGTGCTGAGCGTAGCGGCAGCTGCAGTCTTGTATCGCATGAAACCTGAATAAGAGGGTGTGTGAGGGGCGTGTTTTCTCTTTTCTTTTTCTTTTTCTTCACACAATTTGCGGCTTGCAATGGATAAAAGTATGCCCGGGGTGAAATGTGCACGCATGCATTGGACGGTTTGGATCTGTCTCTGTCCGTTTGTCTGTCCGTCTCTGTCTGTTTGTCGGTCTGTCTGTCGCTCGCTCGCTTTGACGCATTCATTAAGAACTTCTTTACCTGTGCTTTTGGCATACATACATATTACCCCCCTCATATCACCCGTTCATGCACGCCGCACCATTCACATCGCATTACATTATTTTATCGGCCCTCGTGTTGGTTTTTCTTTTCTTTGTCCATTTTTATGCGTTTTTTTTCTGTATTTACTTTATGCATGCCTGTCTCCTATGCACTCTCCTTCGTAATGACAGCAATGACTTTTCTTTGATCATTGCCGGGGGATTTCAGTAGCAAATTTGGTAACAGAATTCAGCACTCGCGGCCCCTGAGCACTTCTGCAAACTCCAAACATGTTGCATGGTTGAACCCTTCCGTCATCCTCCCGCATGCAATCGCCTGCCAGTGCCTATGCCTCTACGCTTCCCGGAGGTTCCGGCCCTTACTTCCCGACGAGAGGTTCGATGCCGCCCACGCACTGGTAATACGGACGTTCACTGAACTTCAAATATAGATCCCATGTGACCTTCAAATCGGGGTTTTGGATTGGGAGAGAACTTCCTCGAGGTTCTACAGGCCCCCAGTTATGATTATCACGGTAAATGGTTTACCAACACACCGGTTGATTCGGTCTCTCGCTGGAATTTTGAGTGGGCTTAAATATGTATCGCAGGGATGGATTCTGAATCTATCAGGGACGCGCTACTCGTCGACTCACCACTTCATAAAGCTTAAGTTGGTCCCGTGTCAACCCATGCCCCGACTTCCACTTTCTTAATTTGTGTCACCCAGGGCGCAAAGACAAATGGAAACGAGTTCTATAAACGAGTGTATGTAAATACTAGGTTGTCAGTATCATATGAATGAAAGCTAAATGAATACCATTTCACCTCAGTCTCGTCAGTCGAAAGACTGTACAAGGTACGAAAAAGTCTGTCGAGTGACACGTTGGAACCGCGCGGCAGAGGGTCGCTAGTCCAAAAATAATGGTTATGTAACTTACTCGACGATATCATATAGCTGTCCCATTAGACCTTGATATCAGACCTGGATCTGGGATTGGGAGCTTCAGCTCAACGCGCTCAACAGCAACATCGTAAGATTGTTGGTATCACGTGAGCAGGACCATTTTTAATGTCACATGACTATTTTACTCTTGAGTCTTCGTGGAAGCTGAGTCTTGACAATAGCCACGTTCACAGTAGCGTTTTCGAGTCGTTTTCGTCGTCGTTTTCGTGTTTGTTTTCGTGTTTCTGTGGAAAACGAGTCGTTCTCCAGTGAGTTGTTTCCGTTCGTTGTTTTCGTCCGGCATGAACGGCACGGCATCGGAATGTGAAATTCGGTGTAATCCGAGCCACGGCGAGTCAGCGATATCTCACACACCCATGGCTGCGAAGGAGTTGGTGCAGGCACGCCTCACCAGTGCGAAGGAATCTGCAATGGCCAAAGCCAGAAAGAGCCGCCGTCCTCAGAATTCCCGCACGTTGCTCGATGATGAGAATTTATCATCTGAGTCACTAGACAGATCCATGCCTGAGTCACTGTTGGAGTCCTCAGAGGAGCTGGAATCCAGATGATTGTTGTACCAGCTGTCCTCATCATCATCCAGTTGAGCTGTGAGCTCAGCAAAGAACCTGTCTTGGATCTCATCTGCTGCTAGCTGCTTCTTGGTTTGATGAGGCATGATGGTTTGGTAAATTCAAACTCAGACATGAGAGGAAAATCGTTTTCATGCTTTTTTGACAGGATGATCAAAGTTGAAAACTGTTTTCGACTGTTTTCAGCATCGAAAACAGAAATGAAAACAATGACGAAAACGACTCGAAAACGCTACTGTGAACGTGGCTAATGAGACTTAGCAACTAATTGCCCAAAAGAAATACTCATACCAACCTAGTATGGTATTACAGTAAACCATACGATGCCACTATCACATGCACTGACAAACATGGATGTTGGTAAGGTAGTGATAACCGCGAGGAAGGCGAAATCAGTATTCATCCGTTCAAGTCAATCACACATCGAGCATTGGGTACATCCTTCTATTATTCAAGGCATGCAATCATTACTCAAGTAGCAATGAATTTTTCCCAGCAGCAAACATATTGATCAACTCCGAAACGAGCTATGTGCTGTGTCATCAACTGCGGCACTAATGCAAAAGCACGGATGTGACCCGCTGTCGCGATATACCGCTCGAGAGTGAGGCTTATCAGCTATCAATCGTCAGGCGCAGTGCACACGCCAATCTATCAATGACGGCAAGTGAGCTGAACGCTGGATGTGAATCAAACCATTCATGCTCACAAGGATATTACAAACCATGTAAAGGTTGTCATCCTCGCAGCAATCAGCCTGGGTGATGCAATGACCACCTTCGCCACTACACGCATTGGCAGACATAGATGCCGCCAGGGCAACCATAACGGCGAACAATGAGAAACGCATTGTTTTTGTGCGATAGTACGGGATCTGCAAGGGGTTCGAGTAGTTATGACTCTTGGGTGGGGTATGCGCTTTTATACCCTGCCAACTTTGCAGTTGTGTCTGCGAAGGGTTTTTACAGAGTATGTCATGACGCATCGTGAACATGACTGTCGGACTACAGTGTGTATAAAATTGCACCGCCAAGAGTGTTTTGCTGGACAGGCTCATACCCTGGGAAGACTAATCGAAGAAAGGCAGTCGCGCCTTTGCAGTTCACATGGTCCTAAATTGCCACTGGAGGAACGGTTACACCTGGCGGATAGCACAGTTCCGAGCAATGATGTAAGCAGAACCTATTCATTCCGGCCATTTTGCAATTTTGATTCTTCCCGCATCTTGGCTCTCGAAACATAGTGCAACGTAAAATATTGTTGGAGCAGTCGTCCCGGTTATGTCCTTAGGAATGTTGCCATCGGCGCTTTATTCGTTACCATCATCCAGGGCCAGTTGACCTAAAAGACTTTGGCACTAATAATATGATGAAACGTTGAGGAACGGATAACTTAACCGCCGTGGCCTATGTGACGTAGACGTTCGCGTCTAAACATAAAGTGCAACTCTCTCGGAGCCATGTGTGACCAACCACCGTGTTTGTGTGCCCTTCCAGCGGCAGTCCTGAGGTCGGAGGGATACTACTGGGCACTAGCAGATGATCTTTCCTTACCTTCCGAATGCAGTTCTTACAATCGTCGCTCTCCCGGCCGCCACTGCAAGCTGGCATCCTATTGGGGAATAAAAGGGTAACCACGGCATTTGAGTGTCTGTCCTACCCGCCGGTATCATTGTACTCACAGTCGTGGTCCTGTCACAACACGTGGTGACGAGCCTTCGGAAGAGACGACAAGGGGGTGACCGGGTGATATGGAATCACATAGGTGAGTCCCAGAAGATCATGTCGTCGTGTCCGGCAACTATAGAGCGCTTCGAACGACATTAGCCAGACTTCAAGTTGGGGTGCATCGATTGTGATGTAACCCCGATCTCGAGAGATGTTCAATTGAATCAATGTGGCAAAAGTTTGACCAGTTAGATTGGGCTGCTGTGAGTCCTGCACAGCCTAGCTTATCAACCAACCAGATGGAGCGCGATGTGGTCTTCGTGAAGCATTGATGCGCGAGACAATCCTAAAGTTGGACATAGATGATGACTCGGACATTTCAGTCTTGATGATAAACCACGCGCTTTACGTTTTCGCAGGGGTCGTTCCTCGACCTCTGGATCAATTCATTCCAGTCATTTATCATGGTTTTCTGCTCACTGGCAGCATGAACCTTAGGGTTGACCCCAGAGATAGTACGTTTACTCAGGCTGCTAACGATTTGCATCTGTGTGAATCAGAAAGTGTCTGTACGGCAGACTAGCAATCCCACTGGACACCTACCTGTGAGCGATTCTTGACATTGTCATCATTATCCAGTAGTCTGATTCTCGGACCCCAACGTTTGAACAGCATGCGACGTATCACGATAATTTAATTCCGACACGGCGACACAGGTGGCGGCGATAGCATTAGTAAAAGGAGCAGTGCATCTGCCGCAGTTCCAGGTATGGCTAAGGATCAGCAGTACACGCTTGTGATGAGAATAAGTACTCACCGCTGGCATGCGTCACGTCCAAGCCAATGCGTCTCTTGATGTTCAAGTTAAGCCTACAAAGAACAAAGAAGTAGATCTTCGTTCACTTATACACATAGGTCATCTGTTCAGGTCAATAACATATTGGACACCGGGGTCATTCTTCCATTTAAGGCCGTGCACTCGTTGCTCAAGTAACAGTGAAATTTATTTCAGCGGTAACTATATTGATCAACTCCCAGACGGAGCTATGTGTTGTGCCATTAACTGCAGCACTACTGCAAAAGCACATATATGACTCACTGTCACGACGTCCCTACGTCAACCTATCAATATGAGGACAAGTGGAAAGGGAGGTGGGGGGCAGGCGCTTTGATACCCTACTGACTTTACTGTTGTCTGTATTTACAGAGCATGCCGTGACACATCGCGAACACGACTATTGGACTATAGTGGTGGTGAAACTGCATCGCCAAGAGTGTATTTGAATAAACTCACTAGTCTCCACACGGGCAGACCAATCGAAGGGAGACAGTTGTTCCTTCGTATTTCACAATGCACATAGCAGTTCTGACAATTTCTCCGCGAGGAAACAAGCTTAAGCGGTGTCTTGGCGTTCGAGTGCCTGTCCTATCTGCAGGTATCCTTGTGCCCATAGTTGTGCGGCCCCGTCAAGAGATGTCTCAAGTGAAATACATATGCCACGTTTCTAGTTAGCATCAC
>MU836997.1:11197-30118 GCA_029603245.1 Rhizopogon salebrosus TDB-379 | reverse complement strand
TCACTGGGGCTACTCACCTTGCAATCTTTTGACGAATTGTAGCTCCGCCTGGAAAGTAGTACTAGTAGTACTGGCCCAAAGATTGACTGGAAATAGACCAGATGGATTATCATGGATAGCGTGGGCGGCAATCTGTCCACCTTGTTCTTCACTTGCTTTTCTCTCGAAGCTGGCTGGTCGCAGTTGAGAAATTCCTAGTCATATATTAGCTCCACGGGCGACAACAGCATGGCGAACAATCCCAACCATTTGCCCTACTCGCCTCAGACAACCAAAGCCCTAACCATTGCCCCCGCCTGGCTCGAAGCGAACGACATTCACACCGTGCGGATTACCTGGGTTGATCTGATCAACAACACTCGATTTCGCGCTGTCCCTCTCTCTTCCTTCCAACGCCTCCTCACCTCATCCAGACCAGGAGTGACCGTCACCCAGTGCGTTTTCGGCCAAGCAGGTATTATAGTCGCATCTGGGTTTAGTCCGGTGGGAGAGTACTTGTATGTGTTGGACTTGACCACCATCAGGCTATGTTCCTATGCACCAGGACATGCAAGTATTGTGGGATGGTTCCAGGACACGAACCCAGCTCCAGGTCGGGTGCTAGGCACAGGTGTGCCAATGTGTCCACGATCAGTCTTGAAACGTGTCATCGAGTACGTACTCTCTAGCTCTTTGAATGTAGACTCATTTGGGCTCTTATAGCACAGCAGCATCCTACAATGCCGCGTTTCTGGTTGGAGTTGAGAGTGAATTCATCCTCCTTAAAAACACGAACCCTATCGAGACCGTCAACGCACACGGGTGGAGCAACTCGCAGGCGCTAGCCTCTGGAACCAAGGAGACAGAGGCTATGGAGGATATCGCACAGGGACTTATCAAGAGTGGGATCGAATTGATGATGTATCACTCCGAGGGTGCGCCTGGGCAGGTCGGTGGTTCCAATCTGACTAGATGTATGTGTTAAATTTGCACTATAGTATGAGGTCGTCACGGGCCCGCTGCCACCTCTTGAAGCTGCTGATGCACTTGTGCACACACGAGAGACGATCGTCAACATGGCGAGCAAACACGGCTTTCGTGCAACGTTCGCACCAAGGTTGCATCTGGATAACTGTACGTGCTAGCCCTTCTGGTAGTCGTCTCCCTGCTATCTATATGTCCATATCCTGCGATCATCCTATCCAAACTGATACACGCTTACACAGGCGGAAGCGCAGCACACACTCACATCTCCGTGCACCCCATCAATCCCGATCAACCATTTGGGCTCCAGTCCTCAGCGGGTGACCACACTCAGGCAGCGACTTCAGAAAATGTTCTCACCCCCCTCGAACGCATCTTCCTAGCTGGGCTGATGGACCACCTCCCAGCCGCATGCGCATTCACGCTGCCCATCCGCGCCTCCTACGCACGGATGCTAGATGGGATCTGGAGCGGCGGAACATGGGTAGCTTGGGGAAGGGATAACCGCGAGACGCCTGTGCGCTTGTGTGTCCCTCCTACCCGTGTCCCCGTCCCTGCACCTTCCCAAGCACAAGCCGCACCCGTACCCAAGCCTCCCTCGGGCAACCACTTTGAGGTCAAGTGTGTTGACGGAACGTCTTCGCCCTACCTCGCTCTCTCCGGTCTCCTCGGTGCTGGAGTCCTCGGAATCCAATCACAATCGCCCCTCATCGAGAAGGATTGTAGGGCTCCCGCTGCTACGATGACTGAGGCAGAGAGGGAGGCAGTGGGCGTGAAGCGCCGTCTGCCGCGGACGTGGGAGGAGGCAAGAGGCGCATTGGAGGGAGATGTAGCAATGAGAGGATTGCTTGGAGGCGTTGTAGAAGGTTTCTTGGCGGTGGGAGAGGTAAGTCATTCGTTTGCTGCATTGCAGTCTATAGTGTTTGCGAATGCTGATCTTGTTGACAGACCTTGGATGGGCTTCTACACTCCCCTCCGAACGAGGCGGGGAGAATCCAGATGCTCGTCGAAAATTATTGACCTGGAATTGAGACTGTAGTCGGATAGGTTTGTATAACGTCTGTGGCTACATGATTACACTGGTTTCGGAACTCCCGAACCGTGAAATCTTCGGAGAAATGCATTGGATACCAGTTTCAGCTTATCGTCCACGTGACTCTCCTTGGCAATCGTATGACCAGAGTTCAAACTTTAGAGCTCCCGGTGTTGTTCGCGATGTGGGCCTTCGTGAGGCATTGATGTGCAGGACAATCCCGTCGAATTGGGGCTGAAAAACCATCGACTTTATATTCTCGCGTGAGTGGTTCCTCAAATTTTTGGATTCGGTTCATTATCATGGTTTTCTACTCACTGGTGGCATGAACCTTGGTGAGGATAGTACTCCACTCCCAGGTCATCTGATAACACTCTGTGCATGTGTTCATTCAATGTCCAGGGGGAATCTCGAGTAGTTATAACCATGGGAGCACGGTAAGCGCTTTTATACCCTGCCAACTTTACTATTCTTTTTGAGACGGGTGTTTACAGAGTATGACATGACGTATGACATGACGAGGATGTCAATAATGCTAGTGTGACCGGTACGAAGTGATGGAATTAGCAAGTCGTTCGGACCCGGAACATTATATTTCCGTTATATGTTTCACTTTTATTTGATTGCTTGTGCACCTACATTCTAGTGTCTGCTGTCATGTTTGAACTGATGATGTGCTATGTGCGAATAATTTGTCTAGGTTATACCACACATATCGTATCATGGGCTCAATACAAATTTACTTTGTTTGTATTTAGTCTTTTATGATACGTGATTTGTACCTCAGGTGTTATCTCTCTCTCTCTCTCGAGTGCGACTGAGGTTAGTACATGGTTTATCACTTATACTCTCTTATATTTGTACTAAGCCTATTACCTACAGTTGACTATCTTTGTATAGGTAATGCACAGGCATTATCTCTCTCGAGTGCACGACTGAGTTTCTATCTTCGTATAGTCACGCGCGGCCAAAGTATAACTGCTGAAACAAAGCTGACCGATATGAGTTCCAGAACTTCAAGTTGACTGTGTCATCACGCATCGGCGTGGCTATCCAATGACCATGGAACACTTTAAATAATATTATCCAGGTTCGGGGTGCTTACTTTGATTTCACAAAAGTTCAGTTGGATCAATAGGGTGTTTTTGCTAAGTGATATTTGCATTTTTCACGATGTCAAACGGTGCTCCACTTGATGCAGTATATAACCAAGTAACGAGTCCAGTAGTCCAACGGTTGTGCTGTGTGCAAATCCAGCGTATTCCAATGTTTTACCGAGACTACATCTAACCATGCACTCATGCCTGCCGTAGCCTGCAGTCGCGAAATCTCCGGGCCTCCCCTGGGCCTTGGCTACTCTGGCACCAGGTCCATAGCTTACCAACCGGGAACAGCAAGGATCTCGAAGGCCTCACAAAATAACCAGTGAGAGCACCTTCCTCATCACACGCCAACTTGACTTACTTTTACCCGTCAGCCACTACATCCATCTCCATCGCTATAACCCTTGATCTTCCCGCCCTACAGAATTCAATACTTGACGAGAGGAGACGGCAGGTTATAAATCATCTACATAGGTTATACACGGCTCCTTGGTTCACGGTGCGTAATGGCACTGTAATAATTTATGATCCGGTAGGTAATCGACGTACTTGCACGTCGTCAGCATCCAAGTCGACTTGGTGACTCAGAGGCCATTCCCATTAAGCTATGTCAACTCGCCTAGTCAACGGTACACATACATTTAACATCCGAGTGTTTACCTTCCACTGATGGCGAAGTTCTCCCAAGAACTTTGTGCATTGCCTTCCACGCGTGTTTCATTGGAACCTGGAATTGTCCTCCTGCTTGGATGCATCCGGCTTCCATATAAATAAACCTGTGGGTCTTATTTCAAAATAGCATCCCACTTCCGATCTCACAGAGTCAATGGACGAGCAGCAATGTCCCGGAGTTAATCGTTAATAAATATGCATAGTTTTACGACCCTTGAATAGTACTCTGTAATCTTGCAACAATTGGCCGGAAGACTACTTATGATCAAAACCAAACAAGTATCACACTCTAAAGAGATCACGTAGTAATGATTTCCCTACAGCGCACTCTATGACTCGGAATGTGAACACTCTGTTTCTCATGCTAGACACCACCGCCGGTTGAAATGTGTATGCGATCTTGGAAAACGATTGAAACCATATCAGTTGCTTCATCGGGGATGGCCATGAGCTTAGCACGATACTCTCGCACTCCAAGGATAAGGCGTGGTCCCAGTACAAACATCTGCACGGCCAGGGAGATTGAAAGACAGCCGGCAAGGATCTCAGATACCAAGGAGATAGAATTCTAGTATCGACATGACAGTGTTTGGTCAGATGAAAATTTCAGCAGCAGGTTGACCCATACCAAGACGTCTGGAGAAAAATAGCTGAGCTGAAGGCAAGAAACAGCAACAAAACTAGCAGTGCATTTAGCGTGAAAAGATAACTACATTGAAATTACGAGCTCACCTAGCGAAGTAAAACACATGAGTTTCAATTAATACTGTGAAACAATCGCCGACTGCCCATCCTGCCGATGCTCGTTGTAGTTCACGGAAATGTTTTACAGCAATCCAGGCTGCCAGGCACAGTGCAAGGATCTCCCATGCAGTACCTAATATCCAGGTCATCTGCGTGACAAAGACGCTGTTGCCACCGAATTTGTCACTGCACACATAGGTACCAGACAGAACGTACTCCACTAATATTTCTCTCGTAAGCCTGACGTGCACGAGTTCCCAATTAAATAATTGAAGCTTACCGCCCGAAATAGCTGTGCTTTCTATTGCAGCAATTACTACACAGGCGATCTGGATAGCCAGGAAGATTCCAGAGAGGAAGACGAGCATCTTTCTCGATTGCTGATACATGGCATGTAAGCGAGTGACTACAATGACTTGCATAATATTTCAGTCAAATCAATATCGCTGAAACAGTGAAACCCTGCAGTTGAGTAGCTTACCACCCAGCATAAAATTTATGACGACAGGAACCCATTCCGTGATGAGGCCAAAGGTAAAACCTGAAAACAAACTTAGCGATGAGCCTTGGTGGACGAAAATGTTTCAAACGCACAGCTGTTGCAATCGTTATATTGCATCAAGAAGCCGACCACCAATCTCACTCACCCCTATGTTGCAACGTAGCTAAGTATGACGCGAATGGTAGGCATTGATAGAAAATACTTACAGCATCTGTCGGTGAGAGGGACGGAAGAAGTGCTGCATGCCGTCAATCAGAAGAAGCGACCACAGTATATGTGAGACTTACTGAGCATTTGCACGCTGATCACAAGAAACGTGAAGGGTATTCCAGTGTAGCGAACCTAGCGAGTATTGAAGTTAGTACACCCGCCAACCAAAAGCTACGCACAATGAGATATAGGAAAGTCATAAGGGACCAGCGTTGCCTCTGCCCAAATTAGATACACGAATATGCGGTTCCCTTGATATGCGACTGTGCTCACCCAGACCAATTCAAACTATAGAACGCAATTTCAGTGAGCGACTACTCCAGTAATTACGTCAACCTACCTCTTGTCCGAATGTCAGCGCTGGAATGGTAAGGACATCAATATTTCTCTCGTAAGCAGTGTATGGCTCACCCCAATCGTATACCACCACAGTGAAGCATGCAACTGAAAAACCATTGTCAAAATTTGAATGAGACCGCTTGCTTTCCACGAACCTGAGAAATAGCTATATAGACGGAAGTAACTGATCATTGGCCACCAAATGGGATCGTTTGAGACTAGGGTCATATTCAAGGGAGTGATATCAGTGAGGGGCGAACTTGGTGGACATAGAACGACCGTGTTCGTGCTACATAGATATACTACCATCCAGCGCTTTCAGGATACCCTGTATAGCGAGATTAGTAATTTGTTAATTTTGTACGAAGAATCACTGAAACTCGATGCAACACATCAAGCTTCAAGTGCGAATAAATGCCGTGTTGTGCTCACCCACATAACTTAGCTTTCAGTTGATCAACGAACCACTTAAACTTGATGGAACACATCTACCATCTACCGCAGTTGGATGGTACCCATGCACCATATGATCGAGGGAGATTGTAAAACACAGTGAGCGAAGGAACATAGTGATTGCGAAAGATGTGGAGTTTGGGGCGGAAGCCGCAGGGGTGTTGGTTGATTCCAGGTATTGCGTTACAGCGTCCTGTACGGTATCGTCGCGACCTGCGCGCCATTGCACAGTGATGGGGCCGGGGAGGGCTGGAAAATTGATGGTTGGTCGGTCGGTTGTATGCTATACATTTTCACCAAACATTTATGTACCAGTATGATGTTCTGGGGTGGACATTACCATGTAACGGGTAGGATGACACTAAGTTCACACACTTCATATTATACACGTGACCTTCCACTTGCTACATACGCCTTCACGTTCCCCCAATTCCACATTCAGGTTCACAGAGTGTTATCCGCTGACGTGGTGCCAATATGACGGTCACATAAGCTGCTGGCGTGCCCTCGTCTCAAGCCATTTGAGATGGTATTTGCTCCTTCCTCAACACGCGTTTGCTATGGAATCAGGGCTAGTAACTCCCATATTGAATATTGGCCAGAATAAACCGGGATTTACGGTAGTGAATAGCACCCAATATGGATGGCGCACGTTAGCCCAGAACGCGGCTTTGTTCTAAAGGCTTGTTGATTAATCTTTGGCAGATTGTAGCTCCGCCCTCCGTCCACCTTGTTCTTCATAGTGCTTCAGATCTTTGTTTCGTGAGGCTGCCTGGTTGGAAGATCCCTGTAGACAGTATGGCAAACGATCCCAGCTATTTGCCCTACTCACCTCAGACAACCAAAGCCCTAACTATTGCCCCCGCCTGGCTCGAAGCGAACAACGTCCACACCGTGCGTATCACATGGGTTGACCTCATCAACAACATTCGATTCCGCGCTGTCCCTCTCTCTTCCTTCCAGCGCCTCCTCGCCTCGTCCAGACCAGGAGTAACCGTCACTCAGTGCGTTTTCGGCCTAGCAGGTATCACACTCGCGTCTGGGTTTGGCCCGGTTGGAGAGTACTTGTATGTGGTGGACTTGGCCACCATCAGGCTATGTTCGTATGCACCAGGACATGCAAGTATTGTGGGATGGTTCCAGGATACGACCCCGGCTCCAGGTCGGGTGCTAGGCACAGGTGTGCCAATGTGTCCACGATCAGTCTTGAAACGTGTCATTGAGTACGTACTCTCCAGCTCTTTGAATTTTAGACTCATTTGGGCTCTTATAGCACAGCAGCATCATACAATGCCGCGTTTCTGGTTGGAGTTGAGAGCGAATTCATCCTCCTTAAAAACACGAACCCTATCGAGACCGTCAATGCACACGGATGGAGCAACTCGCAAGCGCTAGCCTCTGGAACCAAGGAGACAGAGGCTATGGAGGATATCGCACAAGGACTCATCAAGAGTGGGATCGAATTGATGATGTATCACTCCGAGGGCGCGCCTGGGCAGGTCGGTGGTTTCAATCTGACCAGATGTGTGTTAATTTTGCGGTATAGTATGAGGTCGTCACAGGCCCACTCCCACCTCTCGAAGCTGCTGATGCACTTGTGCACACACGAGAGACGATCGTCAACATGGCGAGCAAACACGGCTTTCGTGCAACGTTCGCACCAAGGTTGCATCTGGATAACTGTACGTGCTAGCCCTTGTACTGGTAGTCTCTCTGTTATCTCTCTGTTCATATCCTGCGGTCATCCTATCCAAACTGATACACGCTCACACAGGCGGAAGCGCAGCACACACTCACATCTCCGTGCACCCCATCAATCCCGATCAATCATTTGGGCTCCAGGCCTCATCGGGTGACGCAGCGACTTCAGAAAATATTCTCACCCCACTCGAACGCATCTTCTTAGCTGGGCTGATGGACCACCTCCCAGCCGCATGCGCATTCACGCTCCCCATCCGGGCCTCCTACGCACGGATGCTAGATGGGATCTGGAGCGGCGGAACATGGGTAGCATGGGGAAGGGATAACCGCGAGACGCCCGTGCGCTTGTGTGTCCCTCCTACCCGTGTCCCTGTCCCTGCACCTGCCCAAGCACAACAAGCACCCGCAAAACCAGCCGCACCCGCACCCAACCCTCCCTCGGGCAACCACTTTGAGGTCAAATGTGTTGACGGAACGTCTTCGCCCTACCTCGCTCTCTCCGGTCTCCTCGGTGCGGGCGTCCTCGGAATCCAATCACAATCACCCCTCATCGAGAAAGATTGTAGGGCTCCCGCTGCTACGATGACTGAGGCAGAGAGGGAGGCGGTGGGCGTGAAGCGCCGTCTGCCGCGGACGTGGGAGGAGGCAAGAGGCGCATTGGAGGGAGATGTGGCAATGAGAGGTTTGCTCGGAGGCGTTGTAGAGGGTTTCTTGGCGGTTGGAGAGGTAAGTCATTCGTTTGCTGCATTTCAGTCTATTATGTTTGCGGATGCTGACCTTGTTGACAGACCTTGGATGGGCTTCTACACTCCGCTGCGAGCGAGGTGGAGAGAATACAGATGCTCGTCGAAAATTATTGACTTGGAATTGAGACTGTAGTTGGATAGGCTTGTATAATATCGGTGGCTACATGATTCCACTGGTTTTGGAACTCCCAAACCGTGCAATCTTTGGAGAAGTACATTGGATACCAGTTTCAGCTGATCGTCCGCGTAACTCTCCTTAGCAATACTATGACCCGAAGTTCAAACTTCAGAGCTCCTGGTGTTCCTGTTCGCGATGTGGACCTTTGTGAGGCATTGATGTGCAAGACAATTCCCATCGAATTTAATGGCGAAAGCCAGAACTTAGTCGGGATGGAAGAACGACTATATAACTAGATACCGTACCTAATGGCGAAAGCCAGAACTAAGTACAGTTAGTAACTAGATAGATATAATGAATGTGTAAACATACCTCAGTCGGGATGGAAGAACGACTGAGGAAAACTCTACTGCAAGTATGTACATTTACGGTTTATGAACGTTGTCTGTATTCCAACAGAATTGGGGCATAGATGATTCCTGATGAAAAACCACGCACTTTATGTTCTCGCGTAAGTAGTTCCTCAGATTTCTGGATTCGATTCATCGTCGTAGTTTTCTGCTCACTGGTGGCACGAACCTTGGCGAGTGGTCTGCATGGATAGTATTCCACCCCCAGGTCGTCTGATAACAATTGTTGTCTGTGTGCATCGAAAGGGGATCTCGAGGAGTTATAACCTTGGGAGCACGGTAGGCACTTTTATACCCTGCCAACTTTGCTGTACTTTCTGAGAAGGGTATTTACTGGGTATGTCGGAAATTTCCTGGCGGCATCAAAATGCTCACGTGTTTTGATCAACCTGAAGCAGCATTAAAATGAAATCGTAATCATAATCATAATCCGATCAAGATGTCTGAACTGAGTTTCAATATGATCACAATCACGTACCCTTACCAACCTCTGCACATAACCTGTTTCTACTACGCGTAGCGCGGCATCTCTTGCTCCTGCCCACCTTGCAGTGGCTTGATCCTCAGTACTCGGTGATAGTCTGAATCATTTAATGTTCAACGTTCAACTCTCACTTCTTTGCGTCCCTCAACGTTGAACGTTCAACAACCATCAGAATGTACCTCAACAACCCCAACCTTGCGGTCGTTCCCGACTTCATATCAGTTGAACACGAAGAAGCCCGTCAGCATCTAGTCCAAGGTGGACTCTCTGAAGAACAAGCTGTCCAGTCCCTAGACCCTAAAGCCGTCATGACCAAGGACGAGAACCTCAGTCTACGCTGCAAACCCATCACCGGATTCACTCACCATACCCTCTCAAGTTACACCATGCAAGGATCACCAAGCGTATACCACCGGAATATGCCAACGCACCTGCTCGCGCTGCCACCGCCGTCAAACAACTCTATACTATTCTTGTTACTCTATCAAGAACACCACGTCCTTCCGCCGTTGTCCCTACCTTATTGTTAACCAAACCATAGCCATTCTAAGACGACCCGCCGTCATCCTACAGTATAAGTAGCTTGTGTACAGTCGTAATTAACAACGAATAGAACAGGTGATTTCCCCCAAAGAACGTTCAGAAGCATATCTTTCCTACCATTTCTACGGCACGCTCGCTCTCTTTCATCGATTCATATCGTGTTCGTATCCGTCATCCATTCTTTAAAGCCTACTCTATCTATCATCTTCCTTCAGCGGTCTATTATATCCCCTTCGCACTCGTATTGCCTCTAGCTACACACGCTGTACTGAGCTAACGTACAACTGTGAACATCATACTTCCTTCGCAAATATCGCACCTCCCTCACAAACATTGTGTTCCCCCTACGGACCGTGCTTCCCTTTATGACCAGTGCGCATCTCTCCTGCACAATCTGATCCCCCACTATTTATGCTGGGTACCGCCAACTGCTATAGCAAGCAGCAGCAGCCTACATCGCGAACATCCCGCTTCCCTCGCGAACATCGTGCCTCCCTCACGAACGTCATGTTCCACCTATGGACACCGTGCTTCCCTTCATGACAAGTGCGCATCTCTCCTTCCCAACCCACAGAGGGGGCCTTCAGCTTGCTCGATGAGGTTTTCGGCACCTTTGACAAAGCTTCCTCGTTCAAGAAGGACTACCTGTACGTCCTATTACATATATAACACCTTATGACTCGACTGACAATTGTGTGTAGCCTTCCCACTGCTAAGATATCCAACCCCGACATCACCCGTCTCATCAACAGCTCTGAGATTCAAGCTGTTGTTCGCCCCGCCGGTCCCAAGGTCCAGAAGGGCCCATGGACACAGAAGAAGAACCCTCTCGTCAACAAGGGAGTTCTTTCCGCATGAACCCTTATGCCAAGACCCTCCGCAGGCAAGAGCTGCGTATGTATCTTATGTACCTTTCATGTTATCATGTTGTGACTTATATGTGCTACAGTCAAGCAGGAGCGTGTCAAGGAACAAAAAGAGAAGAAGGGCAAAAAAGCCAAGGGTTTCTCTGCCGGAGAGGCCTTCCTCGATGCCTCACTATTTAGTCTGGATTCTGCCAACGGCTATAGCAAGCAGCCGCCGCCTACATCGCAAACAATCTGGACCCCCGCCTCCACACACTGATGGTCCAGAGGGTACAACCTCCCCCAAACAGCTAGAGACTAGCTTGGTGGGTAACCCATGAAGGGTCATGAGTAAGGGTATTCACGGGTATGGATACAGTGTAACTCATCCCAGAAAGCGCCATCCCACATCGACACCTGATTCCCCCACTGCTCCTGCTCGCAACCCCCCAGCAACATCACCACGCAATGTTGGAATATCCAATCACCCGTACTCGTGTTAGACTCGCATTGTCCACAAGCCACTCACTTTATAACCCTGTATCATCTACTACCGGAAATTATCGAGCACATGCAATTATATTCCACACGCAAGACTCCTCTTCTCGCGCTCGTCATCTTCACATTCACGCAATTTCCTCAACGTCGCACCCACTGTCTTCGTATTCACGCAATTTCCTCAACATCGGGTTCACACAGTCTTCCCCTCCACATCACGCTCATTCCGCTTTCTCTTTGACATCGTATTTTCTCTGGCTTCACCTCCTTTAGGGATCCGCTCAATATCAACAGCGCGTAGCTTGCCAGAGTGCTACTGCGCATGCTCAAACGCGTCCTGCCAGCCCTTCACCATCCCCCAGCACCATCCCCTCATTCAAACATGCTCTGCCAGTACCGTCAGCACCATTCCTGACTCCCCTTTTCCTATGTCGCTTTCGCCGCCACTGAGCAGCAGCTGATTGGTGATGCCTCAAAAAAATGAGGTCGCCAGAAACTTGACCATCAATCTTTATACATTCAGCGACTCAGAAGGTCCTCCTCCTCCGGCCTCCCTCTTTCAGCTGGCCTCCCTCCTCTAGCATGACAGAGTGACACATTGATCCAGGGAATGTGATGAGGTCATCCTCACCAAGCTATGTCATATCGCTGGCGACCAAAGATACACTCGCAAGCTTCCATCTGTATGTGTCTTCTTCTCTCTTCCTCAACCTCATTCCTCACTTTGATGTACCCAGGGTTATGCGTCGCGTTTGTGGACTGCGGAACCTGAAGCAATTTTATATGTCGCCAGCAGTTCCTCTCCACCCCACATCCTCCAGCCATCCTCTTCCAGCTGCCCTCCCTCCTCTAGCATGACAGTGGCACATCGATCCAGGGAACGTGATGAGGTCATCTCCGCCGAGGTGACTATGTCATATCGCTGGCAACCAAAGATACATTCGCAAGCTTCCACCCGTACGCATTTTCTCCTCTCTCCCTCAACCTCGTTCCTCGCTTTGCTGTATCCAGGGTGATGCGCCACATTTGCGCACTGCAGAACCTGAAGCAATTTACATGTCGCCAGCCAGTAGCTCCCCTCCACCCCGCATCCTCCAGTCATCCTCTTCTAGCCGCCCTCCCTCCTCTAGTAGCATGACAGCGGCACATTGACCCAGGGAACGTGATGAGGTCATCCCCACTGAGCTATGTCATATCGCCGGCAACCAAAGATACATTCGCAAGCTTCCGCCCATACATGCCTTCTTTCTTCCTTAACCTCGTTCTTCATCTCATGTTTTGCTATATCCAGGGTTACGCACTGCGGAGCCTGAGGCAATTTTATACATTACCAGCAGCTCCTCCCCACCCACAACACACCCACCTCCCATCACAAAGACCAACCCACTAATCACCAGTTATTTGACCACCGGAAGGACAACCTGGTAGCACTTGTTGTATCTGTTCTAGTGTGTCCTTCATCAATGGTGACCTTCGCCTGGTCCTCCAGAGACTATGTTTCTGCATCATCGCTTGCCTACTATGGTTTGGACCATGTCATCGCAGAGTTCAAGAAGGAGAGTAGCCTCAACCTCCGAGTCAGCCAGGACCAAATGGCCATTTAGCGCATTCGTGAGGCTGCCGAGAAGGCCAAGATCGAGCTTTTGTCGATATCACAAATGGAGGTCAACCTGCCTCCCATCACTGCCGATGCATCTGGTCCCAAGCACATCAACATGAAACTTTGGTGCATTCAGTTGGAGAATCTCGTAGAGCCCCTCATCAAGTGTACCGTAGATCCCTGCAAGAAGGCACTAAGTGATGCTGGTGTCTAGGTCAGTGAGATTGATGAGGTTGTCCTCATCGATGGCATGACTCATATGCTGAAGGTCTCCAAGGTGGTCAAGAGTATCTTCGGTCACAAGCCCCAACGAGGGAGTCAACCCCGATCACTGTCGGTGGGGCTGTCGTCATCCGCGCGCCTCCATCCAGGGTGGTGTGCTCACTGGCAATGTCACTCATATCTTGCTTCTCGATGTCACGCCCCTGTCGCTCAGTATTGAGAACTGAATCATCAGCTGCAACATGAACGTCCCTACGAAGAAGTCGCAGGTCTTCTCAACCGCCGCTGATAGCCAGACCCGCCACCCATTCACTGCGGAAACGAGAAAATAACCCTATCCTATCTTGAGGGAGGTTATGCGTATAACCCGACGTAGAAAGTACCTAGGACCTTTTCCAGACCCAAATGCGGCCTGGCCAATTTTTGAATGCCACCGTTGCATCCATACCACCAAGTCTTATAACTCGAATGAAACTCACCCTCTGGAAAGACAAGTGCCAACATTCGGGTTAATGTTGGGGCATTTCTAGGTGAGTTCACTCTTTTTTTTTCACTAAGTCCTTGACCAGAACCAACATGCATTTGGATAATGTCTTCCGGCTGCAGCTGCCTAAGGACACGACATCCGTGGCATCCAAGGAATCCATCCGTGTTCGCTTGACGTCTCCTTTCAGTCTTCGGTGTTTCCGTCCGCCCAGTCACAAAGCATCTCCCACTCCCCTCCCTTAGAGGAATCAAACTCCGAGTCTATCACCACACAACGCACACCTTCTGTTCCAACCCACAATGCTTTCACAGACGATCCAGATTCAGGTTCAGAGTATGCCGCAGGGGAAGAAACAGATGATGATGAAGATGAGTGGAGCGATGATACGGCAGGCATGTATGACTTTGTCACCGAGAGGAACGCAGAGCAGAACGCACTTATAGCTACGCATGCGTCATCACGAGACTCTTCCTTTGCAAACCTCTTGTCCATTATTCCAGCATGATACGTGCACAATCACTGACTCAGGGCGATCCAGAGGCATTTGACAGACGAAGGCGGACGTGCGTCGTCGCTAGCGATCTTAGTGTGGGTCATTACGCTGTTGAATGGGGTATCGGCACTGTGATTCGAGACGGCGATCATCTGTGAGTGTCCCCACCCCCCTACCCTTCCCATTCGTTAATGTGCAGGCTCATCGTCACGGCCCTTATGGCAAATGAAGCTAAAGGTAATATTTCCAGTCATTGCTTCATGCCCTAGAACTAAGTTTCTTCACAGCATCCTCTTGGGCCCGACATCACATTATCTCATTCAAGTAAGTGTCAACATATGCTCTGAAGTTGTCACCCTAACACTTTACCTGGTATTGTTAGCAGTGCTCTGTTCCAGTCATGGTTTCCCGCCACAGGCTCAAGCGGCCACCCAAACGCTTCGCTCACCTTGCCAAGAACCAAATGCACATCTCTCACGTGGAGGCTAGGACTGACAGTCACTACCAAGGTCAACTAAACATACTGGAATGAGGGTGAACGAGTGAATGAAGCATCCAGGTTGGCCTGCCATTGCGCGGCATGGATCCCTAGTAGAAGCGCTTGTACATGTTGTCTATCTCTACTGTAATCGGAGATGGTTTAGGCTCATATCCAAACATAAAGTGGACTCGCATATCCCATTAAGCAGATCATTAAGAGGTCGGGTTAACTAATAGAAGGATAAACCCACTCCCTGCACATCTTTTCCGTCTCACCTCGAGTTATATTCCGAAAGGCTCACCTTCCCCACTTTAGGCCTTAGGGATTCGTGCAATCATACGTCAGCCCTATCGGGTTATTTATTATTTTGTGCTAATACCTGGGAGCTTGGCGGATCCCTAATGCAAAATGATAAAGGACTCACTTGTAAGCAGAAAGATGTGGACTTGAAATAGTTTGCACCTGGGTTGTGACGGTCACAACACGTGACTTTTCTGTGACTTGTTCAAGTCTCAGGTGCAATGGTGCATCGTCTCTTTTGTTTGTCTTTTGCATGCTCATTGCTGACCTCCCAGTCTCCAGCAGTCTCTCCCCCCGACGCACCCCCCAGCCTTGTTCCCCAGTGCAGACCCCTCCTTCAACGACTGTCATATCTCAACAGCTATGCTGTCTTCCCCAGCTTCCTTCGTCTAGCTGCACTCCCTCTGATGCGCCCGCCCTAATTCATGTTCGTATCTAACCTGAGCAGTGTCCTGATGTTGTCTACTTTCTTTTTATTAATATTAGGCTACAGGCAGTGCGCAATGAGCTCCACGGCCCCACTCACCCAATCAGCATGAAGTCTGATATTATCCATAGACGCTCCCACCACGATGCGCATGTGCCAACCTCTCCACTTATTTTCTACCTTTCACAGTCTGTCCTTCCCATCTGGTCGTCAAGCACGCAATCATGGCGTTCACAACCTGATGTCTGTGTGCCCGAACTTTTTGTCCTTCTACATAACCTCTCTTATACTTGTTCCCCTCTCTCGCGGCCTGGGAGACTGAGTGGATGACAATGGCCAAAGATCTCGTGCATGAGCCTCAAGAGGTTTGATTTCCCGCGAGGTCTACTTGCAGTATTACTGATTAGTCATTGTTCTCTACAGCATGACCACCCTCTGCCCATTTTCTACCTCTCGGGAGTCCGTCCCTCCATCTGGTCGTTAAGTATGTGATCATGATGCTTGACCTAAACTTGTCACCCTTATACACGGTACGTTGGTCACCAATGTTCCTTCTCGCCTACTCTCACTCACTTCCTTGAGCGCATTGCAAGAGTCGAGGAACACGAGTGGATTATGACTCGGATGGCTGTTGTGAGCGTCGCTGCCGTGCGAGTGGTGTGCTGCACAAGATCAGTGCATGTTTTCTAGGACTACAAATATAAATGATTGGTTGATTACGGTAGTAGTCTTGCAATGGATAATATGCCATCTAAATCAGCGCAACGGGCACCTTAACATAGTTTAAAATGCTCGTCGTGATGTCAAACATAACCATTGTAACACCATAAAAATGGTGGTTATAATGCCACCAATATAGTCAAAATTATGGTTACAATTACGGTTACAATTACGGTAAAAATCCCCATTTCGACAGATATGGAAATGTGCGTCGTAAGGCAATTGTAATGACCATCAAAATGCTGACTGGTTTATTAGAATCAAGCCAAGCCATTAAGGCATTTTGATCAATCAAAATGCCGTGAAAAAAGTTCCGACATACCGGGCCACCAGTAGTCTCGTTTGACAAGCTCTTCGGTCTTAGAGCGTCCTGGGTGTCCTGCGGTGGGGTGATCATGATGGAGGGTGAGGATTCGATGACGGAGATCTGGGGGAACATAGGCACGATCTTTATAGAACAGGATATTGTCGTCAATACGCCAGTCTTTCAGAGCAGAGCGCATAGGAGGTGCAGAAATGCCATCAAGGGCTTGTTGTGCTGCTAGGAAGATGGGATCTTCGAGGGAGGAAGGTCGTGCCAATGCAGAGGAGAGTTCGGTGTCAATGAGTTTAATGAAAAGTGAATCGGGGAGGAGGGTTGTCGTTGGATCGGGTTCTATGTTTGTGAAGTGGTCAGGACGGCGGAATAGGGCATCAGGGGCGGCGAGTTTGGATCCGGCGACATGGTGAAATTCCAGGTCAAATTCTGAAAGGGTCAATTGCCAACGTGATTGGCGGGGAGTCAGCTGCTGCGCAGTGCGGAAATAGAGGAGGTTCTTGTGATCGGTGAATACAATGACAGGGTGAGGGTTCCCTTCAAGATAATGCCTCCATGCTTTTAAGGCACGGATGACGGCGAGCAGTTCTCGGTCATAGATCTGGTAATTTCGTTCTGCGGGGTTGAAGGACTGTGAGAGGTAACCACATGGGTGGTAGGCCCCATTCTCATCAGTCTGGAGGAGGATTGCGCCAGTGGCGACAAGGGAGGCATTGGTTGCGATAGCAAACTGTCGAGCAGGATCAGGGTTTCGGAGGACGGGTTGTCCTAGGAAGCATTGCTTCAGCTTCTGGAAGGCTGCTTCACAGCTTTCGGACCAATCAAACTGAGAGTTCTTCTTGGTTAGATCGATGAGGGGTCGTGCGAGATCGGAGTAGTGGGAGATGAAATGGCGATAGAAGTTGCATACGCCAAGGAAGGATCGGACATCCTTTACCTTGGTGGGAGTCGGCCATTCGGAGATCCCTTTGAGCTTGGCAGGGTCCATGGCTACTTGTCCGGGGCGAATGATCATGCCTAGATAATCGACTTCTTGAGCATCGAAGGTACATTTTGTCGGTTTCAGGAAAAGGCGTTCTTTGCAGAGGATATCAAGGATTCGGCGGGTTCGGGAATGATGTTCTTCTAGGTTCTGGGAGAAAATGAGGATGTCATCCATGTAGATGACAAGCCATCCTTCGTCGATCTCTTTCTGGAAAGTCTGATTCATATAGGCTTGAAAGGTGGCAGGGGAGTTGCACAGCCCAAAGAACATGACCTTCGGCTCAAAGAGTCCGAATTCAGTCTTGAACGCCGCCTTCCAGCGGTCGTCCGGGTGGATGAGGATGTTGTTGTACCCCCAGCGGATATCCATCTTGGTGAAGTACTTGGCGTCTCGGAGTTTAGCAATGAGAGGAGGGATCAGGGGGAGAGGATAGGCGTTCTTCACAGTCCATTCGTTGATGTAACGATAGTCTTGACATGGACGTAATGAGCCATCCTTCTTCCCTACGAAGAAGAAGCCACTGGCTTGGGGAGACTTCGACGGTTGGATGAAATCTTTCTTCAGGTGCTCGTCTAGAAATGCTTTGACGGCTTCAGTTTCTTTCGGGGAGAGGGGATAGAGCTTGGATGATTTGGGAATGAACCCAGGTTTGGTCTCGATTCTGTGATCGATTCCTGATCGTGATGGGGGAAGTTGATTGAGCCCATCGTCAGCGAATACGTCTGCGAAGTCATGGAGATACTTTGGGACAAGTTCTTCAAACGTCTTCTTCTTCTTTTCTTGTTCGCCTGCTAGGGCAAATTCCTGCGCTTTATTGCTGGTCTTCTGATAATCGACCTTGGCCTCGCGAAGGATCCAGTCATTTCTAAAAGGGGAGTTGAGAGCGGCACGGCGGAGTTCGGTTTTGGATGTGCCGTCTCGGGTGAGTTTCGAGTCAAGGGAAAGGTTCTCGATTAGACGAAGGGAGGAGGCATCAGCGGAATATTCTATGAGGACTTCGTCGTCGGAAAGGGGATAGCTAGCGGGGTCTTCTACACATGGTGCAAATTGGGTTTCATTCACCCAAACGTCTTCCTTCGTGTCCCAGTCTATTGGGGAGTCTTCTTCGTCAGGGTCGGGGAGTAGTGGAGGAAGCTTCTCCTTTTTCTTGATTCGTTCTATGGTTCGTTTCCCGCTGACGGGAAGAGGGTTGATCGGCGAGAAGGATTCAGGGATTTCTTCTGATACAGAAGCCTTCCTTTTGGGGAGAAGTTTCTTTAGACAGGTTTCAATGAGTTTTGATCGGGGGGTTGGGGTCATGGAGATGGTATGTCTGGCCCAGTCGATATCAGGGGAGGTGGCGGCGAGCCAGGGGTATCCAAGGAGGATATCGTCACGTTCGGAGAGTTGGGTGACGTTGAATTTTCCTTTCATGAATCGTTGATCGATCTTGATGATGAGCATGCAAAAGTCTGTGACTTTTCCATCCTTGGAGTGGCTTCCATCAGCGGTTCTGATGTGGAAGGGTTTCGAGAGTTTATGGGTCG
>MU836996.1:223942-236608 GCA_029603245.1 Rhizopogon salebrosus TDB-379 | reverse complement strand
CTCTCTGAGTTCGTCGGATTCATCATTTTTACCCTTTGAGATTTCCACAATTCCAGTGTCCAGTTGACAAATCTCTGCCCCAGATTAGGAATGCAACAGCAAGTTACCTCTTAACGGAGATAGTGGCAATTGAAAAGTCATCTGAATGCCCATGACTGTAAGTTTTGAGTTTATTTCGACCTTCCACACACTATGTTAATGAAGTCAACGTCCTTCAGAGGCTGGTGCTGTTGACCCCCTGATTGGTAGGATTTTCCCTGTCAACGATGTTAGAATGTTATCACTCAGGTAACAATTGAAGGTCGGAACGTAGATATGATACAGTGGCAAGTCAAAGTAAGTTGCAGTATAATTTCGAGAGATTTCGAGCATATATTCATTAAAGCCATGCATGTACTCACCCAAACCGCGCATATACTCACCCGGGCCTGCAATATTCCCCGAGGGCACCACAATTTCTCAGCTTGACGTCCTCGCCTGACGTGCACTATGGAAGGAGGGTCTTAATTATATTGTATGTTGCTTCTTTGATGCAAATTGACCATCAGCTGACACATCATTTGGACGTAGCATGGCACAGGCCAAAGGCCGCCTTCCAGTACCCTTCACTCGCACAAATGCGCTATTCCAGCACTACAGCACTTTACAGCACCGTCCTGCGGCCACTCATCCCTAGTCATACTTTTACATTTACCATTCCTGCTCCCCTGTGCCTTCTGATGTCGGTTTGCTTCGAGCCTCTGTCCTCACTGGAACGGATCGTTATTCAGCGGCCCCCATATTTTCTTTCCCCTACACCGATGACCCATTCCTCAATGCCCGTCCTTCCTCGGGCCACCCAGCATCCTCCAACCTCCTCCTGCATCTCCTTCGTCCCCCATAAGGCAGCGGTACAACAATTACCTACCATGGTATCTGTCTGATTGTATGGAGCTATGCCGATGATGAGAGGAGTTCAGCCATTCGTCGTACTATCGAAGCAGATCGTGCGCGCAAGGAGAGTGCATAATCACTCGTGGCTACTCGGCTGAAAGCCTTGCTCTCCACAAATTCTCCAGGGTCTTCTCACTCCCCTGGAGATTCTGCCAGGAGACAACGAAGTTTCATGGGGCCTTGGTAGGTACTGACGGAACGTCGCGAGTACCGTAAGCGTCACGGTCCGGGTGAAAGTACCCTGTTCTTGCCTGGCGATATCATGTTCTGTTCTGGTTCCCCTACACACTCAGTACGTATGTCTTCTACGTTCACGTGCAGTGACTTTGACGCGTATATTCTATCTCTGGTCTCGCGTCACCCGAACTACGATCTGATGCACGACTATCCAACCCTCTCCTGGGCACGTTTCTCTAAAGATGTTCAGTTGCACACCTTGCAGATCTCTAAAATATTGGCCCATCGCGTGCCACGCGCCAGTGATCTCATCAAGCTTGATGCTTCTCCCACTCCCATCCCCTCCAACCCTCGACGCACACCCTGCAAACAGAGGACATGAACCTCGAAGCCATTGAATAGGGAACGAGTCTCTAGTACCGCGACAACAGAGTCTAACTCCTAGTGATGGTACGATCGTGTCGCTCCTAGCGATGGTACTTCGTGTCGAAAGGGCGGGTTCTTACTCGACTACAGTCAACAGCCTGAATTATGCCTATTCACGATACCCACTTTCGCATTCACCATTATTCTGGGTCTACATTTATTTTTCCAGACCACGCTCAGTGTTTTCTATTCATCAGTTGTCTTTGTTCCATCAGATTACCTTTCGATTCCAATTCAAACTCCATTGCATATAATGGCGATCCACTTCTGCATGATACAGATACTAACAAATACAGTCTTTACAATGAATACATCAGTCTTTGTGTTCTAGTTATGTGTCCGTTCTACCGCGATCGTGAAAGGATTTGACTACGGATGCGATTTGAACAAAGAACCACTACAGCACTTGGGGAACTCTCAGAGGCAACTCTACAGGATCATCGCGTCACCCAGCATGATCTACGTCCTCGAACCTCTTGCGTCGAGATTCTACAGGGAAGGAATCAACGACAGCTGTGAGAGCATGACAAGTCCATAGGGAGATGCATGCAAATACCATATTGCTCTAAAGTCGATGGTCAATGTTAAAGCGCCTTTACATGGGAAAGTCTTCAATGGCCTTGTAATTCAAAATACGAAAGAGGAAAATGAAGAGTGCTCAACAAGATTAAGACAGGTAGTGATCCATCCCTTACAGATTACGATGGTGCAATGTCGCAACATTATCACAAAATACCATGTTAATCTACATTTGATAACCAGTGCTAAAGCGACTTTCCACGAGAAAGCCTTGAATAGCCTTATATTTCAAAACATAAATAAGGTAAAATACAAATTCTCAACAAGGATAAGACAGTTACTCTACCCTCCCTTGCTGGCTGCAATGTTGCGACGTCACGATCTTGTCACAAACTCTTCATAGTAGGCTAGATTTGTAGAGATACATGGCCATGCATAAACTACTCAAAATTTTCCGAGTGTACATTGACATATCTATAAATAATATAATTATTTCTTTCTATAGTTCCCACGACTACAATATCAAGAACTTATGGATTCACTGATGGCCATACAGTGTCCACTGAGGTCAAGTTCCACGGCATATCCGACCATGTGCATGACCCCCCATGACCCGCCTGCGAGTAGCACGCTGTTCACAGGGATATCAATGCAGGTGACTATAACAGTGGTGACTCTAGTGAGTTGGCGACCGTAGGTTTGAGTTATCATAGGCCCAGTCGAATATTATTTGCAAACTGGTCGGGCGCTGCTGATACCCTTACTTTGGGATCGTGACTGCCACGACGATCCTTCTGACTTCAGGCTCATCCGTTTGCAGCTGTTCACTGAAATATCTGCCAGCACACCTCTCTAGGATTCGCCCGATTGTCTGATCCTCAGCTATTCGATATGCAATGATACCAGATCCAATTACAAGGATCAGGGAAGATCCAGGGACTCCAGGAGAAGTTTATTTATCAATGTCAGGGAATCACTAAATGGAGCGGTCTTTGGGTAGGCCGCAGTGTTCTACTACAACATGGATGGCGTCTTGTTATTCCTGCAAATGCTTCTTCCTCATCCTATCTTCATAGTTTTGATGGAGTTATCCACTCGGGAGAAGATGACAGTAAGTGGTGCTTTTTTCATACACAGTACGCCTTCTAATTAAAGAATGCAGCACTTGATGACGAGTACAGATACTGGTCATTTGGCGAGTCCTACCCTGCGCGTGTTTCATTAACAACAGGCACTCGGGAGGAAGCCGTAGACGCCCTCCATTGGTCTTATACAGACCCGTTATTGGCACATCCTCAGCCGGTCCCTCCTCCCTTCAGTCAAGACGAATGTCATAAGTTGTTGACGCATCTCAATGGTCCATCATCGTCTCCTTCTCAATTGACGATTTCATTTATCTCTGTTGCAGATCCCAGCCTGATGTCAACTATGCGTACAGGGATGATCGCCCGTATCTTAGTTAGGTATGTAGAACTCCTATTCCATATCACTGTCACTACGCTGACCACACCTTCGATACAGTCCACTGACGTCAAATGCACTTCCGACCTTACAAACCTCTTCCTCACGACGTGCCCATCATGCAACGTCCCAAACGACATGTTCCTGTCGGTCGCATGTTTGTCGATATCTTCATTGGAATTCTATGCCTGGGCATCCCATTCTTCTTGTGGACAGGTCAACTTACGGCGGGCATTTGGACTTGGAAAGTGGCATGGCGTCTAGTACTGGCGGTTCCATGTTCCTTGCTGGCGCTTGTGCGCGCCTGGTGGTGAGCTTCACTGGCTGGCCTGCATCTTAAGTATCTAACACAATTCAGGCCGCCGCCATCCTCAGCGCTTCTGTCATGCTCATGACACTACCTGGACTGAATGGTATCGCGCGCATCACAGGCCTCATCGCCATCGTGTGCTCGGTACTAAACATGGTCACATCCTTCATTGCTATCATCCGGTATAAAGCGGAATTGACGCATGGGACGCTGACGTCGGGTGCTGAAGGATTTGTACTTCTTTCCATGAGTGTATTGTTAATTGCTTCGATGAACCTATGTTCACAAAATTCTCTTCTCTTTTCTTAGCGCCGAAGTGTACTCCTATCTCTTCTGCTTGTATTCCTAGCCAACTCCGTTGCAGGCTTCATCGCGCAGGCGGGCTCCCTGTCATGAGTAAATTTGATGACTAGTGTCGTTTGTTCGCTGTCGGTGTTCTTGGAGGTGTTGCCGGAGTACTTACTGCTTCTGCGGTGATTCAACGGTGAAAAGGATGATACTCTCAGGTTGCTTGTGATTCTTTAATTATGTCCGACAAGATTCCATGCTACGCATTGTGACACTCCCTACTTGCTTGAATGGCTAAGAAATTCACCAACGTGTGCATCATGACGCATGAATGTTCGTGAGTAGGAGCGATAGGTGTAGGAGCTTATAAGTTGTATGGCTAAACAGTGAATACACGATCTCGTCACATTTATTCAATAAATATCATGGCTAATTCCAGCGTGTTCATTTGTGAACCAATCATACAGACTTCATAGAAAGGTCTATCAGTTCGCCAAGGCGGCGATCCAGCAATTCCATCATTGCAGCTAGATTGTCAACTCGTGAGGAAAGCGACGCCAAACTATTGGCATCGTCTATTTTCTTTGAGTCGACGAGTTCCTCTGACGTCTCATCTGCGTCTTGAACCCTGTCTTTAATCTTGATCAGGGAATGCTCGTGATTATGCTCTTTGACCACGTTGAACCCATCGCGGAATGCACAATCATGGCACATGATAGTTGTTTGCTGTGGGATGTGTAAAGCTTCATGCTCCTCCTGAGGGAAAGAAATCTGACCTGACAGTCCATGCATGCATAAAATATGTTCATCAGCTTCACGTCACATTCGGCACAGGTGTAAACATCTTCATTTGAAACTGGGTTTTCAGTACACAGTGCTGGTTCGTCGGACAGTCTGTTGGATTCATCGTTTCATGTAGTCAACGATTCCTCCGGCGTTGCTCCAACGGGCAGCAAAGTGGATAAAAAATTCCTGGCACTCCATCCAGCTCGCTGTTGCGAGACTTGTGGTATATGAGTGCAGAAAACGAGCATGTTGTGTGTTGAATTGTGGCTAGATGGGTGCTTGTGCTTTGAAGCGGATAGAGGTTCGCATTCTACACACAAGTCATAGTCATCTGTAGACATAAGAAATCTTTCTTTTCGTTGGGGAGGGCTGTATCAATTACACTCACCATCCCCACAGTCTATGCAGTGGTGCCTGACATCGATGATAAAGGAATGGCATGCATCGCACTGAAAACTGAACGCCGAAAGTAAATTAACAAAGAATTCCATCGATACACTTTACTTACGCAGTAAGTCGTTTGCGCAGGTGGAGTTCTGCTATGGAACTCCAGCACTGGACGTCTGCAGGTGGCAACTCCTTTGACAGCAACTCGAACCTCTGTTTTTCCCCGAATGATAAATAATGTGGGATGTCGCCGAAGTGGAAGAACCAGCGTTCGTCGTGGATCTCCTTCAGGCACCATAAACGTACATATTCTTCCTTGGGGTCTTCAAATTCCTGACCAGGACTCGATGCGAGGAGCTGAACAGGCCTCGACAACTGTTCGCTGGCCTCCACCGGGGTGATAGGACCAAGTTTCAAGGCGCTCGCATCAATCTCTAGCTCAGCGTCGTCAAATCCAAAATCATTGGATGTAAAGCATTTGGTGTCGCCTGGGTTTAGATCTGGACTATACCAAATGTTGTACTATGGCCTGATATCAGATCATTGAATATATATACGACTGTCTCCACGAACCAAGCCATGCGCATACCAACCGAGTCTTACTCTTGGATCTGCCCCTTGCTGGCGAAATGTCACTGTAGTTGGGGGAAGGAAAATATATGTAATTCAGGGCATGGCTCATTGCGATACCATATAGTGGAAGCCCACCTGCTAGTTGCCTCACACGCAGACCAACCCCTCCCAGGATATTGTCGATGCTCTGCGTTGCAGACTGAAGTTCTCTCTCCACCAGAATTACTGTACTCGCGAGTTTCATAATCTGTAAATGCCTCTTGATAATGAGGTAAAGCAAAGGGAGCAAGAACTGAACAATCGCTCATGTGAGCAATTAGCACAAGCACTGAGTAAACAACAAACAGTTTCGATGCGACCAGACCCAAAAAGATTGACAGAATCCGGGGAGTCAATCTCGTACTTCACGGTGTCAAGTTTATGAGCCAAATCTTCCTCCTGGGCCCTGCGACGCCGAGCAGCCAATTGAGTGAGATCTGAGTCGGAAGCCTCTGAGTCGAGCTCTGCAACAGAACGGATGAGCCGTTTGATGTCTGTCTATATGTGTCAATGACAGCGTGTAAGAGTGGGCAAAGTGGCAGACCATCAATAGTATATGAATCCAAATATATAGCGATGCACCTCCTATTTTCTGGAAGTGCGTCGGCTTGTGCCCTAATCATGCTCTCGATGGCCTGTTCAATACGTGCGCTGTAATATCGGCAATCAACCCTCCAGCCTTGACTCTGATTAAGTTGTGCAAACTCAACAAAGCAAAAGAAATACTTACCTGCTGCCCAGTACGCAAGTGCTTGTGGTAGACTCCAGTCTGGAGGTATTGCGGAAGTAAACGCATTCACCTCTCTTATGCTGACCAAGCGATTTGCATCACTGTCGAAACCTTCAGATAGGCTTGGGACATAGAGAACGGTCAAGTATTTCAAGCACCACTCGTCTGCAAGGTCGATCGGTGGAAGCTTCTGGCCCTCTGCTTCGGAATCAGAATCAGAGCTGCAGTCCGAGAGGACTGGCGCTTCCAGAGATGAAGCACCTGACGTCGCTTGTGCACGCAGAGTATCACGACACCGATGGGAGAACCGATTCGCATAATAGTCATGGAGCTCTGCGACGAAGTATAGTGCCTTGACATTTGTTCTCCATTTCTTGGTAATGGTCAGAATACACCCCGTTCAGAGCTGCATGAAGACATACCATCTGTTTCCATATATGTTGGAGGTGCTGGTGAAAAAAAGGATTAGCAATGCTCAGTGGTGTTGAGCCGATCGATTCCTACCTGGTTCTTGACCTGTTTAAATATGTTATTAGTATTGATGGTCCGTATGATTCGCGCCTCCGAAGAACTGATGCTATGTTTGATGCTAGAGGTCTGTTCGGTATATGCTAACATGAAGTTTGCGCGGTTCTCCTCGATTAGATTGCGCAATGGAGTACGCAATTCATGGAGTAGTAATGGGACACCAAGGCGGTTCCGGTCATTCGCCGAAGCGGCCTTGGAAGCAGGCTTGTTGGCATCGTTAGAAGCTTCAACGCGTGATTTATTCTGTGGACGTGGTTCCCACTGCTCGCTCGTCTCCAGTAGCTTCACCAACAGGTCTTGGTTCCCCAAACATTTGTCTCTTCCTCCGCGGAGTTTCACTTCTTTCTCGAACCTCAGCTCACGTTCGCTTAGCGTACATATGAGCTCCTCCAGCTTATCGATCGCAATGTCGACTCTCAATGCTGTCCTAATGTTTAAGGCGAGCTGGAGTTCGTCTTTGCGCTTGGAGAAGTTTTGACAGATGTTCACGAACTCATCCGCCCAATATTCTGATTTGAAAAAAGTTACTGGGCGACAAGGTTTAATAAGAAAAATACAACAATACGAGGGGGAACCAACCGATCAATTTCGATTTCCAATACTTGTCGATGATGTTTCCGCAATCCCGGATATCTTGTGCGATGTTTTCCAAGACATCTTGTAGTCTTCCCTTAATTCTCTCACCATGAAATCCTGAGATGCTGGGGTCTTTAACATCTCGAAGTCTATCAGTGAATTAAAAATCATCGAGATTTGTTTGGCATCGGTTTACGAACTGGAGAAGCATGCCCATCATGTCAGATGCCTGAGCTAACATTGACCCAACTCGACGATCATTCTCTCTTCGTTTCAGTTCAAGATTCATGATGGCCTGGAAAGCAATCACAGCCACTGCAAGTCATTGACTTAGTCGAAGGGAAATATATCGACAAGTGGAATACCCACCGCTAACAAACGGGTGGATCTGTTTCACAACATCCAAGGCACCCATTACTTTCGTTACCACGTCACGAAAGTCATCCGTAGTCTTCCTCATGATTTCACCCCGCGAGAGGTCCGCGATTGCATCAGATGCCGACTTAATGATTGTAGCATTCCGGTTGTACAGGTCTTCCGCTGATTCCATTGTTTGCACGGTCTGGATAAAATAGTCATCTAGATGAGAACATGTCAATCAGAATGCTACACTGTCGGAATCAGGAAGACATACCTGCCCGGTGCTTTCCCCTCATCGGCGTCGAGTTCAAGTTTGATGCGAAGTCATCCAGTGCATTCTGCGTGACATCTCGCTCTTGACGATTCATGGAAACTATACAATATGGTAAGAGCTTGTCAGAAAAGAAGGGGAGAGGTTGACAGGTGTAGAGAACGTGCGATCAACAAACGAGCTTGGGGGGCTATCTATATAGATCTTGACGTTCTGCAGACACCCCTCATAGTATTTTCCTAATTCAAAGGCATCTGGCTGCATACCTGATCAGTCCAGTATGGTCAATGTACCGGATATGCATACCAGTGTCATTGCTAGCTACAGCCACTGCGCATATGATAAGGACTGCATCCGAGACTGCCACCCAAGTTGTTGGCATGCACTACTTGAAGTTGATGTGCAGATATAAATAGTACGCGCTGAGCACATGCGAAAACCAACCAACATAGAGAAGATGTCGAAATACATGCATCCTCGCTTGATGCTACAATTATGTGCAAGAATACTATAGAGTAAGGTCAGAGATGTCCAGGAACACCTGGATGTATAAAACAACTTCAAAGTGATAGCCGCCGAACGCGGTGCTGTTGGCAGATGGCACATCTTCAACACCACAGGCGACGGCCGGCAGGAACAGTGTGACTGGCGGGAGGCCATATGCACCTCGTCAGGACATTTGTGCATCTGGAGATTCGGCAGGGACAGGGGTTCCTTAGACTAGAATGGCTCGTACACCTGACCTCCTTATCTTCAAATTACGCACAACTGATGAAATGCAAAACCCCTGGTGGGGCTATCATGGCACGAGTATTCTGCCAGGAATCCATGTATCCAAGCCACAACCGAAGTTCGGAACTTGATTAAACTGGAAGCGGTTATGTCGGTTGTGGAGGTGACTGGTGACGTTCCCGAAAGTGGTGAAATGCATGTCAGAGAAGGTCCTGTGGTGAAGAAGGATTGGAGACAGGAAAAAACTGGAGGGCCCATTATCAGTCGGGTAAACCATCGAGTCCGCACAGGGTCTGGAGCTGAATTCCCTGTGATAATGGAATCATCCACCCTTGGGAAGATGATGATTTCAGTGTGCTTTTCTCATACATAGCGCGCGCTTCTAAGCAAAAAATGCAGGACGTGTGGCCCTGTGGCCCAGGTGCATCAGTAAATTACATAAGTAACGTCGAATTACAACCAAAGACTCAACATGGTCGTGTCATGCCCCTCAAGTTTTACTGCATCATACAACCGAAATCATCCTTTGAATCGTCATCATTCATCATCAATGCTCCGTGTCGAGCTTCACTCATAGTCAACTGGAGTATCATTGAAGGATCAGGGAAGATCCAGGGAATTGCCAAATGGAGTGGCAGTACACGGCTCAGAGCTGTAGGGCCGCGGCATTATACTACAAATACGTAGGGCATCTTATTATCCTTGCAAATGCCTTTTGCTTGCCATATCTTCATTATCTGACTGAGCTTGCTCTTTGTGGACTCAGGAGGTCAATCTTTCTTGTTCGATGACCAGACCTTCCAACCATTTTTGAAGTTTACCCTGGACACATTGGCTCTTCCAAATTTCCAATTTGATCTTGACCAGAAGTATGGTAAAATAGAGTTGCTCCATCATGATGCAGGCGCATGCACCTCATCTCTAAATCTACCTGTGGTCGAACACCTGTTGTGCGAGCTGAATAATCGCGTACTTTGCAATGGTTTGGAGGAGTACCGCCCCGGATAACCACATTGACTATGCATTCAGCCTCCGCACATTAATCACTCCCCTCATGCACTTTTCCGGTTTCAAAAGTGTTGGCCGTGACCTTGTCTCCTTTTATATGACATTACTTCACGACAACGTACTTTGGAACCAGTCATCTCTCAGAGATACGGCCCAGCACCACCTTTCAGGGTCTTGTGACTGTACTCTCGTCTTGCCCCGATCTCAAGAATTTGGTTTGGTACTTGATGCTACGATCGTAGTTCTGCATACAGCTGAGAATTCAGGATCCTGGGTTTGCAACATCAATGCCAAATATCACCGGCTTCGATGTCGTGCTTTCCAGACGGCGAATCTGTCGCGCCTCCGGCGGTCTTGCCATGCTTGGCAGAGATCAAGGTACACTGTGTGCATCGTGATCTGGACGAAACCATGCGAGCGGCCATGTGGGGGTGCGCAGTGGACACTGGAGGGCAGTATTGATAACAAACTGATCAGAGAATGTATGAGCGAGTTGGCACGTTTAATGCAGCAGGTTTCATATCATGAAGTGCCGCTTGTTATACTTTCTGGCTTATCATATTTACAAACAATGACATTGGCTCTCAGCCAAAGGGAGATTCAGACGCTTGCACGGTAGTAAAAGCCTGTCTAGTGATTAGTTGCGCCCGTTCCGTAGGAGAAGTGCATGTAATACATATGACAATAATATGATACAATTGAATGTGTGAGGTAAAATGCTAGTGATACAAACGTGTCTTGATCAATGCGACCAACACTTCAGTCAACGACAACGAGTCCATCAAAACTCCTCCCCAATGCCTTCTTCATATTCTCCACCGGACTAAAATCTCTCTCCACATCCACCTCCATCTTCTCCCCGTCCTTCGTTACTTCCTCCCACCCCTCCTCCATTTCCTCCTCCTCCTCCACGTCCATGAACACCTTCAATAGCGACGGCGAGAACCCATTCATCAATGCCACGCCCTTCCGGTCACCCGTCACAGGAGCCGTAATACCTGCATGATGTTCCGGATTCGACAAGTCCCAATACACGATCTGCGGCATCTCATAGCCCGCTTCCTTATACGCCCGCTCGATAACGTCATGATTCGTCTCCCAATCAACCACACTCTGACCCGATGTCATTTCGCCACCGTAGACACTGTGAGTGGACTGCGAATCGTCAAACTGCATGTCTGTGAACACGAAGATGCGCTTGATCATCTGGTCCTGAGGAACAGCGTGCTTCTTCGCAAGCGGGAGAAGGAGCTTGAGGAAGACAGTATCAAGGTCGGTATTCATACCCCAGTGAGCCCGCCACATCCTCATCACCGTCTCACCGAGCGAAACAGTGCCTTCGGGATCAAGTACAACCATCTGTGGGTCCGCAGAGAAGGTGATGAACGCATCTTTGAAAGGCGGCTTTGCGAGTCGCGCTAGCACCAAGCTCAAGGAAATAGCAGGCAGGATGGGATCTACGGCGAAGGGCTGACCTGCTGGGCCTGCGTGTGGTAGAGATCCCATAGACCCCGAGACGTCGCAGACGGCGATGCAGTTATCCAACTCCCCAGCATCGCGAAGACGCTCAAGAAGTGTTGCCCACTGTGCCTCCACCACGCGTGCCTGTGTCTCCACAAGCTTGTGCTTGTGCTTGCGGATGGCAGCTTGCAGGGAATTCTCTTTATATCGTGGACGAACGCTTTCCGCGTAACGGACCGCCTGCCTAACAAGCTCGTGTGGGAGGAGTGTTGCACCACTGATCTGCTTCTTTCCTGATTCTACGTCTGTCAGATAGGAAACGAAGCGGTCAGCATCGTGCTTGAAGAAGTTCTCCTTGTTGTTGTTCATGCAGATGGATGCAACGCGAGAGTAGATAATTTCGGACCAGCGATTTGCGGACATGAGAGGCTCTGGGAGGGATTTGAGGCGACGGGAAGGTGTAAGGATGTGGCGGCGGAGGAAGGAACGTAGGACATGCAACTCGAGAGCACTAGGGGTGAGCGAGACAGGGATCTTGTACGTGAGGGAAGAGGTGACTTGCGCATGGTGCAGGAGGATGCAGATAGCAGAAGTGATATTCGTGACCCTATCGTGTGACCCACCAGGAGTAGGAGCCCATTTCGTAGCCATGGATAGCGAAAAGATGAGACGCACGCGATGCTTGGCTTCCACATTTGCTGGGAGGCAGGCTAGTTCAAGTAAAATAGAGTCATCTCTGGCGAGACGGTCTGCAAACAGCCTGGCAACGGCGACATAGAGAGCACGGTACTTCGGCTGCTGCAGCTTCTTTACAATACGGGCATGATTCAAATTATGCATCTGATCACGCTTCTCCCTTGACCACGCTTCTTGCTCCGAATTGGATTTAAAATGCGGGCGAGAGTTGCGAGGTACAAAGTTATGGAGGAATGTGGAACACGCATATTGGACAGACGAGGGGTTGAGTTCATCGACAGTTGCCAAGGCCAGGATGTTAAGAAGGTCTTTCCAGTACCCGTGGGGCATGCTTTCCCGTCTTTTCGCACCCTCCACACCCTTGACTCGACGAGTGCGAGTGCAGACAGGCTCTACAAGAAGGTG
>MU836996.1:176202-186647 GCA_029603245.1 Rhizopogon salebrosus TDB-379 | reverse complement strand
CCTTCGTTACTTCCTCCCACCCCTCCTCCATTTCCTCCTCCTCCACGTTCATGAACACCTTCAACAGTGACGGCGAGAACCCATTCAGCAATGCCACGCCCTTCCGGTCACCCGTCACAGGAGCCGTAATACCCGCGTGATGTTCCGGATTTGACAAGTCCCAATACACGATCTGCGGCATCTCATAGCCCGCTTCCTTATACGCCCGCTCGATAACGTCATGATTCGTCTCCCAATCAACCACACTCTGACCCGATGTCATTTCGCCACCATAGACACTGTGAGTGGACTGCGAATCGTCGAACTGCATGTCTGTGAACACGAAGATGCGCTTGATCATCTGGTCCTGAGGAACAGCGTGCTTCTTCGCAAGCGGGAGAAGGAGCTTGAGGAAGACTGCATCAAGGTTGGTATTCATACTCCAGTGAGCCCGCGACATCCTTATCACCGTCTCACCGAGCGAAACAGTGCCTTCGGGATCAAGTACAACCATCTGTGGGTCCGCAGAGAAGGTGATGAACGCATCTTTACCATATGCTAACCGCCTGCCTAACAAGCTCGTGTGGGAGGAGTGTTGCACCACTGATCTGCTTCTTTCCTGATTCTACATCTGTCAGATAGGAAACGAAGCGGTCAGCATCATGCTTGAAGAAGTTCTCCTTGTTGTTGTTCATGCAGATGGATGCAACGCGAGAGTAGATAATTTCGGACCAGCGATTTGCGGACATGAGAGGCTCTGGGAGGGATTTGAGGCGACGGGAAGGTGTAAGGATGTGGCGGCGGAGGAAGGAACGTAGGACATGCAACTCGAGAGCACTAGGGGTGAGCGAGACAGGGATCTTGTACGTGAGGGAAGAGGTGACTTGCGCATGGTGCAGGAGGATGCAGATAGCAGAAGTGATATTCGTGACCCTATCGTGTGACCCACCAGGAGTAGGAGCCCATTTCGTAGCCATGGATAGCGAAAAGATGAGACGCACGCGATGCTTGGCTTCCACATTTGCTGGGAGGCAGGCTAGTTCAAGTAAAATAGAGTCATCTCTGGCGAGACGGTCTGCAAACAGCCTGGCAACGGCGACATAGAGAGCACGGTACTTCGGCTGCTGCAGCTTCTTTACAATGCGGGCATGATTCAAATTATGCATCTGATCACGCTTCTCCCTCGACCACGCTTCCTGCTCCGAATTGGATTTAAAATGCGGGCGAGAGTTGCGAGGTACAAAGTTATGGAGGAATGTGGAACACGCATATTGGACAGACGAGGGGTTGAGTTCATCGACAGTTGCCAAGGCCAGGATGTTAAGAAGGTCTTTCCAGTACCCGTGGGGCATGCTTTCCCGTCTTTTCGCACCCTCCACACCCTTAACTCGACGAATGCGAGTGCAGACAGGCTCTACAAGAAGGTGGAGGTTGGATAGAGCAGTGCGAGGGTGGTGTTCGAATAGCCAGCCAAATGCCATGTAGAAAAGCTCCTTGTCGGCCTTCCCATCATGGATGCTCCTGAGAGACCAAATTATTCGCAGAGTGAGAGCTGGGTCCTCAGCCCAAGCTTTGAACAGATAATCATTTATTGCGGACCCAGACACATAAGGACGCACGCCCTGGAACGCATCGAGTGTAGCCGAAAGAGTGGAACCAAAAGCAGGGGCGATGTTTTCAGTGAGTTTGTGGTGAGCAGTGGAACGGAGCGCATTCATCATAGCATTGGAAGGCGCAGGAGGTTTTTCGGTGACCTCAATCGGTTGAGCGTCCTGGACGGGAGGAAGAAGAAGGTCAAGGAAGTTGGGATTGGTGAGCTCAGGAATGGCGGGAAGAGTGACATCCTGGGAGGAAGCGACAGAAGGAGGAGCAACCATAGCAATAGTCGACATCTTGTCAGAGATAGCAGCAACGAAGGAGGCACGTCTGACTTGAGGGACGTGATGCACGACAACTTCATACGGAACTTGAGGCCCCTTATAACTGCCATACCGATCGCCCCTGTGTGACATATTCTGACTCGCGCGGTCACCGTCAAGACTCATAATGACTACGGCGGCAGCGAACTCGGAACTAGAGATGTGGTCACGGGATGTGCACATGTCTGAGTCATGTTGACTTGTCGTGCATCCAGATTCCAAAGCTATTCAATGCCAGTTCACCTCGTCCTTGGAGACAAATTATTCAGATATTTTCGGAGGTATAGATGCACAATTAATCCACACCATCATGGACTTTTCTCATTCGGGAGGTAACACGCTGGGGCTCGAGTCACCATCATACATGAATTCCCCTCAGTGTCGATAAGGCAGAATCATCGTAGTTGCCGAAATAGCGGTGGCGATTCACGAACGTTCGGTTACAATCTCAAATAGTAATGTCCGGTACTACATGTCAAGTAGCACAACTTGAACACGGTATGGGGAGAAATTGTATAGAGCGAGCGAACAACACGAGCGTGTGCAAAACAAGAGCGACAATCAAGGACCAGATGAAACGAGAGCAAAACTGTAGGGAAATGCACAGATAGATAAATAGCGCAGCAAAAAGAATGAAAAAACCCTTATACCAGTGACAGTGCCTGGGTAGCTTCATCACAACCAAGTCACACGACTTGTTCTAATAACCCAATTCAAATGCGAATCCCTCGAGGCAAGACCATAGACCATCACCTCCGCCCCGTACCGTGAGTTACCCGTCCCCAGCTCCCCTCACTCCCACTCTCACTGGTCTCGCTCCCACTCTCAAATTCACTCCCCTCGTCAGAACCCGAAAACGGATTATGCATATGAGTCCTTCGCAGTGCAGGCATCACATCACGATCCGCATCAGACACCTCCCCAAACGACATAAACTCATCCTCGCTCGTAGCAGCTGAGCGGGATGTGTGCAGCGCAGGCGGGTGCAGTGCGCCAAAATACAGGGGCGGGGATACCACATTGAACGGTGAGTCAGATCTATTGCCGCTGCTGCTCCCAAGACTCAGGACATCACTACTGGGGGAGGAGAGGACGGTGTTTGGGGAAGGTGGTGAGAGTAGGATGGGCGGGGACGGCATGGCGGGGTAGCGTTCTGATAATGATCCTACAAAGCTGGCATTTGCACTCATACCTCTACTTGCACTCCCGTGCACGCTCGCATTGCCATCGCCATTGATATTCAAGTTCACGTGGTCGCCTTCGAAATCAACAGCTACGCGACTTCCTTGTACATTCACGCTGAGACGCGAGCCCGAACTTGAGTGGTGCAGAGAAGATCCGCTGGATGGTGCACGGGAGCGCACGGGCGTGCGTACCACTGGGGAGAATGGACGGGAGGAGTAGGCAGCGCTCGTGCGAGGAGTATCGGGGAGGATGGGACCAAATGGCGGACTGGGTGGTGCTGAGGATGAGGTAGAGGGTGAAGCGAAGAACACGGTGGTGCTGCTTGGGCGCTCGTCCTCGCCGACAGTGCGAGAGGAAGATCCGGAGTGAGTGCGGGACCGTCCAGGGGCGGGCGTGGAGATGGAGAGGACGTCGGTGAAAGGAGACGAAATGTTGGAGATCACATGCGTAGGCGCAAGCGGTGTGTGTGTAAGAGTTGTGAAGGACTGTGTTCCCATTCCATCAGTATTTGGAAGGCGTGGGACTACGGATGAAGAAAGGCACACCTCGTCGATTGTGGTAGATATACTGCCTTCATCAGTGTCGGGGACCACTCTGGGTCTCCGCCTCACGCCTGTTCCTGGCACGCTGCGATGGACATCGTTCCGCCACTCGTCGAGGTTGAGACCATCTAGTTCAATGTGATCTTCTCCTGCAGGAGTCCTTTTCCTCGCATCAGAACCGGTACTGTGCCGATTATCTCCATCCCCAGGCCCTCTAGTAGAGGACACAGGAATGGAGACAGCTCTGGCCCTGCGTCGAGCACGACGTTTTTCGATCCAATCCTCTGCCCAACGATCGATGGCGGGTGCAATGTGGGGTTCGAAGACGAACTAGAGAACGGATCAGTGATGTGTTTGGAAAGTGGGTGAAAGGGGGTATGTCGGATAAGAAAGGTAAAGGAGAAAGGCACCTCTTTAAAAGCAATAACAGCAGCTACACCTGCAATAGCCGCAACGACATAGACTGCTACTGGCGCTGGCATGATTGAATTACTGGTTAAGTACTTCGGTTGGGGTCTCAGCGCTAGGGGCCAGTCGGATACTTATCAGTAAAATATTATCCGATGAAGACAAAATATGTTAGATGAAATTGGGTAGGCGTCGACGTCGACGGGGGTTGACGAGGAATGTCGATGAAAGTGTTAATCGCTGTTGGTGGTCAATCGCAGCAAGCAAGCTTGGAATCCCGTCCGTTCCGTAACCCAATCGAGTTCTTATTCGCCCGCAGTCCGGCCGGGACCTTCCGGGTCTACAGGCGCCGTTTGTCAGCTTCTTACTCCTGTACTATACCGTCAACCCGCTTCTTGGTCACCTTGCTGTCTGCATGTCTGTGCTCTGTGTGCGACGTTGCGATATCATGCGGCTTTGAGGTAATATTCTGGTGGTTCTTTCATATACCATATTCATATCGTATCTCTTGTTCTGGGATCAGTGATCCACCTCATGTTCAATGGATCAGAAGAACTGGAGAACCGAGACTCGAGACTAACACGTGCCATTGGTACTGCTGCCGTTCCCCATGGAATACCCATCTACCGATTCCCCCGGCGCCTCTCAATACACCGTTGTCTTTCTCAGTGATCATTGAAGCAATCGGCAAATAAAATGCACGTCTGCTGAAGGAAGATCTTGGCGTGTTATTCGTTGATGGGCCGGCATGAACTTGCATCCTGCCCATCCGGCACACCGCATTCCTTTCATTTGACTTGCATATCCCCTTGGTGAGCTCTCCGGTTCCTCGAGCGCTTTTACTGCTCATTTCCAAAGTAAAATTGGCGCTGCCGATACCGTTTTCCTGTCTTAGCTGGATCTCTTGGTAGTGGGAGACTCGCTCCTGATCAGGACCGTGCTTGGCGCGTGCCTACTTGCAGGAGTCGCATCCATTTTGAGTGGCAGACCCCGCTGCCAGGTGACGCATACTAATCGGCTGCCACGCTGGACCGTCTGGTGCAACATTCGATAACTTAGTTCTACTTATAGTCGTTCTTTGATTTGATTGTGGGCGCAATTCATATTTCCAATAGTACTACCCAAAGTTGTTCTTTGCGCCGTCGCTATTTGCCACTAGTACAGTAAATGCAGAGTATTATATGGAATACTTCACGACCTGACTGGGGCATCCTTGAGGGCGACTCGTGAAATTCATTGTGCGAGTCCCGTCAGGCAGGGATTAGCACTACCCGGACCCGTGCGGAATCAAGTTGATCAACACAGCGAAACGCACAAGCTCATCGATGATATGATCTGGGAATTGGCAGGGTTCGAAACGCATATCCTTACTCCTAGTCCAGCAGCGCACAATTCGCAAAGAGGATCGCTGCATCGAGTTACACTAACGGACGGATCCAAATGATAAGGCCATTTTGCACCTAGTATCAGTGCAGACTGAGTATAGCTTGGAAGGAAGTCCCAACCAGGGCACCACTGGGGTGTGACCGATATCACCCAGAGCTAATATTTGTTCACCTGCGAAGTGCCTTCCGAAGTGAGTAGTTGGGCTCAGCGGCGAGGACCACCAGCTTTTCACTTCGATAGACCCTACCAAGATCAATGGCTATCATGCAACTCCGATAGATTGGTTGGACGAGATGACTAGGGTCGTCACCTCGCGAGAGAGTCATGTGGCCGGCAACTCGGCAACTTCCCAAAATTTGGACCGAAACTAACTGGCAGAAGTGCCGCATCACTGTTCTTCACAGCCCGACAGGTGACCGGTTCTGATACTTTACCTATAAACGCTGGCATATATTGGAGTGGCCAGCTCCACTTTTCTCTTGTCTTCGCTCCTTCACTCACTCACCGAACATGACCGTCTGGTCAGATGCACCGATCTCGATAGACCCCGTCCTTACCAACAAGATTTATATCGGAAAGTATGTAACATGTCTCACCACTCTGACCTTATCTGACATAGCCTTCGCGTAGTCTATCCGCCGCCCTATCCACCGATGTACGCAAGAAACTTGGAATAACCCATGTACTTACAGTCTGCCCGGACTATTCGTCCACAGACCCCAACCACCTTACTATACCCGTGCAAGATTCTGAGTACGAAGATCTCCTCATACATCTCCCAGAGGGATGCAGATTCATTCAATCCGCTCTGGATCAAGGGGGGATAGTCCTAGTGCACTGCTTGATGGGCGTCTCGAGAAGCGCTACCGTTGTTTGTGCATACCGTGAGTTCACGTCCTTTGACTTCTGTCTCCTGTATGAGCGTTTAGCTTGGTCGCTCGCGTGCCCTTGAATTCCAGTGATGTCCACACAACGGCTATCTGCGCATGCAGCGATTCAATACGTACGCAAGCGTGAGTTCGGGTCCCCTCACTTTCTGTTCGACTCTTGATCGTTCGCCGGCGCAGGTCGACCAAAGATCCACCCTAATTATGGATTCATGAAGCAGTTGATCGCCTTTGGCGATTGCCGCTACAAGCCCTCATGCACCAACAGCGAATATATTACCTGGAAACGCAGGCAAAAACGAGAAGCCATTAAATACCTTAACTTGATCGCCGACACCGTACCAGTCATACATGATCAACTATACCTTAGTAGGTGCGAACCACTCACTTGCATAGTTCAACTGCGTCGTAGTTTACGAACTTTTGATTCTACAGTGACTTCCCAGGAGATCCTGACGCCGCCGAATCACTCCTTTTAGACTTGGGCATGACCCATGTGCTTTCCATCTCATCCGCCCAGCTTCCGAAACCAAATCTTCCTCTGTTCAATCACTGTTTTATAGATATCCCAAATAACGCTCGCGAGGCGTTGTTACTTGAGCTTCCGACAGCCTGTAGATTTATCGAAAACGCCATTGCCAGTGACGGTCAAGTCCTCGTTCAATGCCGTGTTGAACTCAGAGCTTGTATCATAGTGTGTGCGTATTGTAAGTCGATTTTTCGTTCTTCCTTCCGTATACCGTCTACATCACCATCATCCAGTGATGTTCACGCGTCACGTATTACCACGCCAAGCGTTTAGACTTATTGAATCCGGTGAGTCAACCTCGAACACCATCTAGGGCACGTGTTCACAAACACACCACTCTAGCCCTTCCCCTGTACGACCCCACAGACAACTTCTTCCGTCATCTAGAGCTGTTCGCAGCATGTAACTATGTTCCAACACCCACCCATCCCCTTGTTCAAGCATGGATCTCAGGAGGCACGCAGGCCGGTAAGCCCTCCTCCTTAAAGACACAATCCTCCAGCGGCAGCTCTACAGCCACGCTCGCGACCACGACTATGACGAATGCGACAGAGCCCAAGGTGTTTGATTTTGCGGCGCTCAGCGAGGTGCTGGCAAGGCTTCAGTCGACTTCGACGAGCGTGGGTACTGCGCGGGCATAAAATCTTCTTTTGGGAGGCGCTGAGGATGAGGACTATTTTATGTGCCCCCCTTTTTTACACTGATGAACGCGAGGAATCGTTCACTATACCGCCTTTCTTAGTTTTTCAACGATAAAATTCGATAATTTTTTGGGAGCACATCTTGCTCTCCAGGCCTCCGTCAAACCTAACAAACCCCTGCAGTTGCAACATGCCTGTAAGAATGATAGGGCAAGTCAATCGGTTTCATTTTGTCATTCATTATACTCTCTCCAACGGACAATTCTAAATACAAATGCCCTCCTACACATCTGTATCGCAAATGGAATAATATTGACTGTATGCAAACCTTCTTGTTCTTGTTTCTTTGCACTTCCTTTCACTTGGCCACTCGCACCGCGTGCACCTGTGGCCGAGGTGATGATCTCGTCATGACAAGATCTCCCAAAGCGCGACTGCTACTTTGTGGTGGTTGTTCGATCGGAGAGCACCCGGCATGGAGCGTGGTAGTATTCGCGTTGCAACACCGACCCCATAGGCAAACCTAACTTTGTAGAGTCGAATATCACACCAAGCTCCCTGAGATTGGTGCAAGCGGATAGCAAGGTCATAATGCCACAAAAATTGATCCTCGGCGGTGGTTACCTGGAATGCCAGGTCCCAAGATAAAGCTCCTCGAGCTATGACCAGGTCCAGGACTCGAAGATGGAACCAAGTGTATCGTCGTCTAGCAATGACATACCAAATACGATGCCTCCAAAATTGGAGAAGCGCATGAGTGGAGGCTGAATCCATAGTCGGGACCGCCATTCGTGCAAGTCATGCCGCGTGCAAATAGCTCGAACTCCTCCAAATTATCGCAAAAGTACGTGATTGTTCAACGTTCAGCACCCACAGTGCACGTTCGATGACAACCGCGTATTCAGGATTGTGGGAAACGAGGCTCGGGCGCCTACATGGGACAACTCACGTTTCTACCATATTTCAATTCCGACCTAGGCTAACCGCCCACGTCCACTTGTTATACCAAGTTTGTATTCAGTTGAGAATAAATTATGATAGGTGGTAACTATACTATCCGGACCATAACGGCAAGAACAAACATGAACTCTACGTGTTAGCACGACGTTGAGTACTACTCGGAAGTTGTGGCGTTAAACATGCAAATGCTCTTGTTTCCTGATCAAAGTATAAAACTCAATCTTACCCAGCACATTTTTCCACTTAACTATTCGTTCATCTCTGTCCGGACCTCCCTGCGTGCCGAACTCAACACTGATTTCTGTCAAGCATGGCAAGATCGCCGAAAGAGCAACTGCTACTTCCGGTACTCGCTTGATGGGAGAGAACCCGACATGGAGTACGGTAATACTCGTGTTGAAGATTCCTCCCCCTGGCTTCTCCGCAGTATGCGGATGTAATTTTGTAGTGTCAAATACTAAACCAAGCTTCCTGAGATTGGGGCAAGACGAGAGGACAGACACAAGGCCCTCAAAAGTGACCTTGGGTCGTGTCCGCCAGAAATATTTCCAAGATAAAGCTCTTCGAGGCATGGCCACGACTTAACGACGGAACCAAGTGCATCGTCGGTAAGCAACGACATATAAGATGTCGCAAGATTAATGCTTTTTAGTCTGGAGAATTGCAGGAGGGGGGTAAATGTGCGGAGACTGAATGCATAGTCAACGTGGTCACGGCTTTTTGGCCCGTGCAGATGGATGCTACGCAAGCAGTTGCAAAGAAGACGATCATTCATCCCACGCAAGGTGTGCTCAATGTCAAATGCACTCTCTGTAATGTCGGGGGAAAGCTCCAGATGCTTGCATGGCACAACCCACCCTTCTGCCAAATCTTGGCTCGAGGTCAAAGTGGAAATGCGGATAACGAGCCTGCGGAGGGTGGTACGAAATTGAAGCTTGACGGCTTCTAAATCTTCTGGGATGGTAATATCCAATTTTTCAAGGCCAACGAGACGAGACAGACACAACAAAGTCTTGTTGGTGAGCGAGGTGAGTGATACCCTCCGCAGGTGTGGGAGCCCTGGCTCACAAAGAGCAAGTTCAGCGACTCCAGGAGACATCCCACCTAATGCGACGACTTCTAGTCGTAGTGAGTGCCTTCCAAGTCCAGATATTAATGAAGACATGATATTTGTCCAAAATTTGTCTGTGTTGGACGTGAGGCGAATATAGACAAGGCTAGGACCAAGAAGGTAACGCATGCATGGATGGCGAACAGGAGGACAGAATCCACAGCAGAGTGCTCGAAGGTTAGGCATCAACTGTGAGTTTGAGGAAAAGGCCATGATCGCATGAACGAACTCTGTATTTACGCCTCCGAAAAGATCTGAACGCGTATTTCCCAGAACTCGCACCCGAGACGCATATTGCCTGAAGATTGCCCAATCGTTCATGGTCACAGGTCTCCGTACGACCTGACATAGAATAATGAAAGCAGTCAGAATAGTCGGGATCATACCCAAGAAAACGTACGTACGTGCTGCTGGCACTCAGTCAGAGTCCATAAACCTCGCGGAAGAGAAGTAAAAAGTGGCTCCAAGTTCTCCAGCTCAGCCCACAGGATGTCCAAAGCTACATCCTTGAAGGAACGGCAGACACAAGAGAGTGCGACTAGAGAACGTCGTGCGACACCTCGCTCAGGTTGGACCGAGCCACGCCCCCAATAATACTGCAAACCACCTTCTGTGCCTGAGAGATAGATATCGGAGAAAATGTGCCTCAGAATCTCTGGAATGAGCAAGCAGGTGTGCACTCCTATCAAGTTAGTGATTGAAATGTTCCAGTCCGAGTCTGAATCCGATGAAATGTGAGCCAGGGTTCGAGTCCGAGTCATGATGTAAGTTACTTTAAAGTGCGCACTGAGTCCAGATGTTTGGTCGTAAAATATACAAAGGAACATAAACAATACAATGGACATTCACGAAGCACAAGGAAATCCATTTATGATATATTCATTCTGTAAGGGAGTGT